>VOPJ01010302.1:0-27985 GCA_014673585.1 Semibalanus balanoides | reverse complement strand
TCACCGTCAGTGTATGTCGACAGAGCAGGTCCTGATGAGATCCACAGAGTCCGGCTCAGCCGTCAGAGGCACGTGCTGCAGTCAGTAGGACCGACTGATGAGAAAGAAGGTGATGACGAAACCGAGCCAACAGCACACGCTTAGTGGACATTGGACGCGGGCAACTAAGATCACCGACTCATATGAAGCCTATGACTATGCAGTGCATTGATTATGAAATTAAAAGTCCTCTGATAGATCATATCCGAGGAAACAGCGGTAGATCCCACATAACACACCTATATGGTTACCACATGGGTTTAAAATGGGCTACGTGGGCTCAGCATGGGCAGGGGCGGATCCGGGGGAGGCAATCTGGCCATGGCCCCCCAAAGCGAAAAAGGGTGGGGCCAACATATCTTTTGCCCCCCCCCCGACATCAGTGAATACCAACATTATTCAATACGGAGTACAGACTGATTTGGTACTCTTTGGTATTAACATGGCGAGTCTGGTACTCGAGGAAAGATAACAATTTATCGTTAAAATAGCTTTGAAGCAGTCCAAATCCAGTATCACAATACAAAACTGGAAAGAATTCGCCGCCTGCTTCGCGCATTCACACAACATTTGCAATTGCTTACCAAATTATGAAATAGACAATACTAATTGCATTAAGTGGTTCTTGGGCAGAGGCTCTCAATTACGGTAATTACTGGCCCCAGGGCTACTTGCATAACAATATATGACCCATCCCTACCGTTTCCCAACCTTCGACCGATACGGGGAGGGGGGGGGGGGGGCTGACAGGACCCTGTTAACTTCCAAACAAAGCATCATAGAGCAACGCGTAAGACCAGCATGTTGCCTGTCATGTGATAGTGAGTTAGTGGGGGTCATTTGGACCCCTCATTATTAAATATTTATCTTATTCATAATATTATAGGCACCTATATAATATTTTTAGCTATAATATAATCATTATAATTTGTATTAATTGTATTATAATTCAACATAATTTCCAATTATGAAATTATTTAACTGTATATATAATAATACAAATTGTATAGTTTGTTATCATTATTAATTGATCACTTATACAATTATTCAACTATTGAATACAATATGACAAACAATTGGGTCAAACCGTACAAAAAAATAACGTGAGCGAAATTTTGTTAATATTAGGTAATACCTCACTAACCGCTGATTCGGTCAGGTAAGTATTAATAATAAATTAATTGTCGGTAACGATGCGTGGTCGAGACTCGAGCGTTGCATCTCTATTCGTGAACTTACCTACATAACCGATAACGTGAATAATTCGCTTCCGTACCATTACCAAATTGCAACATTTGATCAATGTATGAGCAGAAATATTAGTGTTGATATGTGGTGACAACATCGAATTCAATGAGTTTATCAAATTCAACATGGTAGGTACTAGGTATTATTGCAAACCAATTTGAGCGTAAGGTTACATCAATATAACTGGCCAATGAGAAGCCCGTTTACTCTAACCAATCAGCGTTGAGCAAGGCCGACCTGACATCAGGGTAAGCCAGGCACCCAACCAGGATATTTATAAGGGGGGGGGGGGCACGTTGGAAAACAATCCCATTTTACTCCTCAGTCATGTGCTGCTGACCCGGGGTAGGGTTGGGTTTTCAGAGAATCCCATTCTATCTAGTGCGAGTTTATTTTGCCAAGGGGGGGAGAAGGGCCATGGTCCCCGTGCACCCCCCTTGGCTACGTCCCTGGGGTGAGCAGTCTGAGAGGAACTTGCAAACTGCGAGCTTTTCACTCTTATATGAACGGTAAGCACAAGTCCGCATTGTTCAAAAAGTTCAGTGCCAACATGCTCCGTCGGTTATTTCCATCATAGTTATGGCATAGTTAGTTTGAGTTGAGAAACTCTGAAATTTCGCTCATTTTTTATTGCATGTTTTAGATAGGAGGCAACGTAGATGTATCACCTTTGCTATACGAGTAATGTAATTGTGAAATGCAGTCTTCTTAACCTTATTCTATAGGGCGATCATTGTTGTTTGAAGACGCATTGTGGTGAACAACAACTGGAGGCGAGGAAAAATGAAATGGCACCGTCTGACCACATCACTTTCGACTAATCCGAGCTTCTGCTTAGCACGACTGCTCACCTCTATAGGACCGCGTTTACAAGAAAGAACAGCTGAACGCGACGGATGTGTTTGTCGTTTCCCGCTTTCGACGCGCATGCATACCTTGAATTATTCATGACATAGTAAATGTTCAAAAGATACACCCAAGTACAAACATCAGAGCAGTGACGTCGCCAAAAACATTAAATGGGCGGGGCAGTCATTTTTTGTGGACGGGGTGGGATAGCTCCTATATTTCATAGGGCTAATGTTAAATTCCTGCTTATCTGGGGTCCGGACTCCGACCGGAGCGATCTTAAAGTGTCGGGCCTCCCCAGCCCCTCCCCCGCCAGTGGCGGCGCCCCTGCATCACAGCATGCCGCTGCTGTTATTCACCAGCACCCGGCCGTCGTGCCGGCGCCCCTGCATCATAGTATGCCGCTGCGTTATTCACCGCCCCTCCCCGCAGTGGCGGCGCCCCTGCATCATAGTATGCCGCTGCTGTTATTCACCAGCACCCGGCCGTCGTGCCGGCGCCCCTGCATCATAGTATGCCGCTGCTGTTGATTCACCAGCCCGCTCCCCGCCAGTGGCCGGGCGCCCCTGGCATCATAGTATGCGCTGCTGTTATTTCGCCAGGCACCCGGCCGTCGTGTCGGCGCGATGAGTGACGTGGTCGTGTCAACACACCGACCCCGCTCCGGCCCTGCTGGAGGACCGATCAGCCCCCCCTCTGCTCCCCGGCAGCCTGACTCGCCATCAGTCTCACCAACGAGCCGTGACGTCACAGAACACCCCCTGGCTCCGTCGGTGATGAATGCTGTGCCGGTGCCGAGCCGACGCAGCGGCCGACAGGAGGACCGGCGGTCTGGTCCGACAGGAGGACCGGCGCGCTGGTCCGACGTGCTGACGGCCGGCTCTGGAGGCGAGCTGGGCCTGGGAACGTGCGATCCTGTGGCTGCCTGCACGTGGCGCCGCGGCGGTAGCTCCGTGGGTGGCGGCTGTTCTGTCATGCGGGTATACGTACGCATGCTGGGTATAACGTTGGGACCCGGGTAGATACTAGGTACTGTAGCCACAGAACCTTTGACGCGAGCTAATTTTCACCTGGAGGAAGCTGGAACCGAAAACCACAGCAGCGGAAGGGGAACCAAACGCGAAGGCATTAAAATGAACGGCAAAAAACAAAACATGCAGAACAAAAACCTAGGGAGAATAGGAGCGAACAGGATCCAATCTGATGTGGGACTCGTTCTGTTTATGGGAGACCATGTGGTCCGAAATTTGATTAACCAAAATATGAATTTATCGTTATAGATTTTAATATGTCTACTTTGCTTCGCTCACCAATTTAATTAGTCATTAAATACCCAAATATTGTATCAGTCAAAGAATATGAAGACACTAAAGGAATTAAAGACGTGATGTTCCCAATCCCATCATATATCGCCTATCGGTATATCCTGAGTACAAAATGTGTTAATACGTATAATCATATCATATCGTGATTATTGTCAATAAGCTATGATTATCGAAAGAGTGCGTGAACGCTGTATCCTTTTAAAGGAACAACCACTTTTATTTGTTTTGAAACAATTTCTTAGGCTTCCGTTATGGTATAACAATTACTACTTGACCCTCGCCCAGATAGGGGGAGGGGGTGGATGCCACCCTCGTTTTTGTTGTTGTTGTAAATAACTCACGTATCTTTATAGTTTCAACCGATTGCGATGACAACCGAAATACACGTCAAAGTGCCCCTGTCCTCGGCAGGGACGTAGTCAAGAGGGGCACGGGGACTATGCACCTCTGAGAGACTATCCACAACGGCCGGGGCTGCCGGGGTGGATTATTCACCCATGTCGGTAGGAATATTTGCATGCAAAGTCAAAATGTGATGAATTTACAATACATTGTTGTCTCGTCTATCGATTTTAAGTCATAAGCTCCATTTTTGTGTAAAAATGAACCAAACAATGCATATGGTGACCAGATTTGGTCAAGTTAAAAATATGACCTCAGGTCAAGGTCTTTTGGTGAAGGTTGGTCATGTAGCATATGGGGAGATGCATCTCGACGAGATAAACACTGTGGTACCAGTCATCGTCCTAGCATGTCTCTAGCTCTCCCGGAGGCACATCCAGACGCCCCCTCCTGCAGCATGGCGTGGGTTAGACCTAATACACTGTGATTAGATCCATGTGAAATAAAACGCGCGTGCATCAACGTTGTCAGCGCCAGGAGAAAGCCAAATACAGTTCAGCAAAATTAAGGCAAGACTATTTATATTACTAGACTATGTAGTGGCTACCACGAGAGTATTTTGTTTTGCTCCCTTGCGTATCTCGCAATATCTCGTAAACTACCGCCAATATCGGCCCCTCACATTCAGTAGGTACCCGCTTTCACATCAAGCACCGCTCACAAAACGGCTAAACGTTTTAGCAGCGACAAGGGCAGAATGTCAATGCCTCCTGCCATTTTCGCACAAACTGCTATTCCAAACTCTGCAGACGGAAAGTGCTAACAATATTTGGCCATTGGCGCGTTCAAGTTTCGCAGGGGACTATAAGATGATTTTTATGTTGAGAAATAAGCTCCATGAATAGAGGTAAAACGTCACATGTCGTCACAAATAGTCCATCTGAAGATGATTCGAATCTAAACATTTCAAGTATCGACAAATATAATTATGCACCTTCAAATGGTTTGAAAACGCAAACTTGTACTGACAGTTCGTACAAGGTCTTGGAGGTTTGACAACTTGTGTGGAAACTACGACAACTACGGTCATCAATGGCATGCTGTCTGCAGTGGTGGCAACGCCCATGCTATACAAAAATAATGTTTTGCAAAATGTGACCAATTTCTGCGTCTTCGGCGCGGACATTGGTCTGTTTTATGCGGCCCTTCCCGCGCCAGCTGGGGGCGCCCTGCGTATTTGGTGCAGGAGGCGCCCCCCCCCGACGCTCCCCCTGTATACGCCTCTGGCTTATAGTAATATTTTAGGAACTAATTATGCTAATAATGAGGCGGGAATGCAATGAGCTGTGCACGACAAATTGTGCCATAAAGAAATGTGATAGCTCACGACCAGGGCTCAGCATTGGGACCCCTGTTGTACTCGATTTACGCCAATGACCTACCTCTGTATGCGAACGATGCGGACATTTGTGCAATATGCGGATGGACACCCAGATTCTGTCCTCTGGAGGGCTGGCGAATATTGGTTCCCTTTGTAACTTCAATGGTGAGCAAACTGCTTCACAACTACCCAATGGTTTCGGCAAAAAGGACTAAAAATCAACGCCAGAAAAAACCACAACTCCGGCTCTCGTCAAAACGTTCAGCGGCTCCCGGCCGTCAGCCATCAATTTCAATGGGAAGCCACTGTCGTCGGTTCTCCCAACTGTACGGAATCTGGGTGTCGTGTTTGATCAGAGAATGACATTCTCGGCTTTCACATCGATGACGTTGTAGGCGACCCGCGTACACTAAAGTGCCTCAGCCACAGTCGGCATTGCCTTGCCACAGCCTACTGTGATCCAACTTGTGGAAGGGCTAGTGATTCCCTGATACTTAACTGTGTGGGACAGTCTATGGAGTAACCACACAAAACTCGCTATGTCGCCTTCCAGCGAGTACTTAACTTTGGCGCTAGAGTCCATTCTCTGGTCGCAGAAAGTACGTACCACATCAGTTGGCGCGTTCTACGGGAGCCTTAAATGGCTCACAGCTCGAGAACATGTTTCTATATCACGGCTCACACTTCTTTAAACAGGATCCGTGCTACATCCGAGCCGGAACATTCGCCCCATAGTTCTTATCGCCAGGACAAGCATTCACCCATCACTCCATAGGCAGTCGGACCAGCTTGTGACGCGCGCAATAAGATCTGAGTCGGAACGCATGTTTTTATACTCTATCGTTACGAAATTCAACGGCCTGCCAGCAACCATGCGCGATATGCAGCACGCGCTTTTAAAGCGAGGTGCGAAAATGGCTCTTAAGAAGTCAGTTTGGTGACGACTGATCTTATGCCTTTATGTGAATACTGTGACGCAAGATGACACTGTGTGTGTTGTGAACGCCTGACTCCAAACTGTACGCTTGTATGCCTGTATGACTCGAGGTGCAGAATAGCCGTGTTTCACGGAGCTACCTCATGATATGTATAAATAAATGTGAAAATATAAAACTTGCCCTCAAAAAGTGAAACAATTCTGTGAAACGTAAAACAATACTGTCGTCCCGATTGTTAAAAACAATACCTCTCCTATCGGAACGCTATAAATTGTTAACTGATAACCTGTTATTGTTTTGCTGGGTCCGAAGCGAATGACTG
This sequence comes from Semibalanus balanoides, assembly GCA_014673585.1. Classification (NCBI taxonomy): domain Eukaryota; kingdom Metazoa; phylum Arthropoda; class Thecostraca; order Balanomorpha; family Balanidae; genus Semibalanus; species Semibalanus balanoides. The sequence continues at coordinate 21,541 of VOPJ01010302.1, read as the reverse complement.
GCCCGGTCCCGGAAACCTGTGCCAGTCCTTAGATCCTGCGACAGCTGTCAGTATCCTGAGCTGCTGTCCTCAGGTCTAGAATCCTGTCCCGATTCCGTGCCGGTGCAGACTGTGGCGGTCCTTAGATCCTGCGACAGCTGTCAGTATCCTGAGCTGCTGTCCTCAGGTCTAGAATCATGTCCCGACTTACCGTGCCGGTACCGGCCGGGTACCGTCCGGTACCGTGGCCGATTCACCTGCGATACCGTGCCGGTCCAGGACTGGGCGGTCCTTAGATACCTGCGACCGCGTCCAAGTGATCTCTGAGCTGCTGTCCTCAGGTCGTAGAACTTCCTGATCCGATACGTCCGTACAGGATTGTCTGCGTCGTCCTTAGTCCTGGGCGGGTACGCTGTCTCGCCAGTATACCTGAGCAGAGCTGTCCTCGAGGTTGCATCATATATCATCGTGCCCCGATACCGGCCGGTACCGCTTGCCGAGCCGAACAGGGCGAACTGGTGGCGGTCCCTCTTTTAGATCCACTGCCAACATCTGTCAGGCCATATCCTGAGATCTGACCTGCTCGCTCAAGTCTATAATCGGAGCTCACCGATCACCGGGTCGCCCCGGCGTCACCGTATGCACGAGGATACAGGCTTCTGGCGGTCGGCGTAAGAGATCGCTTCCGCGCACAAGCTGACAGATATCGCTGAGCTGCTGTCCTCAAGTCTATCTAGAAGGTTACAATGCCCGAATATCTCCGTGCCGCATACAAGAGAAGACTGGGGCAGGGTGACCTCAGACATCCTGCGACAGCCTGTCAGGTACTCCTGAGCTGCTGTTCCTCAGGTCTAGAATCATGTCCCGAAGACACCGTGCCAGTACAACGAGTGAGGCGCGGATACAAGAAGCCTGTGGAGCCCAGGTCCTCTTTAGATACACTCGCGTACAGCGCTTTGTCAAGTACTACACTGAGCTGCTGTCTCTCAGGTCGCTTAGAGAGCTCAGTGTTCCCGATTACGCACTGCCCCGGTACCGGACTAGGCTGGACCGGTCCTTAGATCCTGCGACAGCTGTTGCAGTATCCCTCGAAGCTGCTGCTCCTCTCAGGCTTCTAGATATCATGGTCCCGATACCGTGCCAAGGTGAGCCCCGTGCCATGTAGAGACTGTGGCAGGGTCCATCTTAGATCCCTGCGACAGCTCTGTTTCAGTATCGCTGAGCTGCTGTCACTTCAGGTACCTTGACTCCGTGTCCGGATTAACCTGCTGGCACAGACTGTGGCGGGTCTTAGAATCCTGCGACAACTGTCAAGTGTAGTCCTGAAGCTCGCATGTCCTCTAGGTTCTAGAACTCCTTTCGCGAGAAGCCGTGCCGCTACAGACTGTGGCGGTCCTTAGATTCCTGCGACAGCTTCAGTTATGCCGTCAGCTGCTGTCCTCAGGTCTAGAATCATGTCCCGATACCGTGCCGGTGCAGACTGTGGCGGTACCGTGGCCAGACTGTGGCGGCCAACGTTCGAGACGGCATGGCGGCAGCAGCTCTACAACATGCCACCACAGTCACGGCGGGAATAGTAGACCCAAGCTTACTAGAACATAGGTTAGGCAGATCATGACGTCACTGATACTGAAGCCAATGGGTGCACTATATATACGACCAAAAGTGCACTAATGCTGTAGGACCGAGGATTTTTAAGTGAGGCTATTTGACCAAACTGACCCATTTTCTGGAATCTGTACATCTCCACGAATCCATAAAGGTGTGGGCGTGACAATCCAACATTTTCCCAGTAGGGTCTTCAGGAGATAATAAAAAACGCAATTTCCCGTTGGCTCTTATGTTGAAGGCCACGAGCCGGGACTTTGATGACGTCATCACTTAGGAATGTCAAACACTTGGTGGGGCTGGGTAGACCCACTACAGCCGACGGATCAGTGGCGGCTGAGGTACGCACGCTACCGCACAGCAGCCGCCGCAGTCGCCGCAGTCACTTCCCATAGACCCCGCCGACAGATCAGACCTGCCAGCTACGCGGCAGAGATGCCTGGCATGCGCAGCTCTGGTGGCTGGCACTGCTTCAGTGCCTCATCATGAGAGAGAAAGGCTGGGTCTCTGGTCCCTGGCGCTGCTGCTTCATCATGGGAGAGCGGCCCGGTCGGGGATAAATCAGACAACACAAACAGGGCCGCCCCGCTGGCCGCCGCGCCGCCCGCCGACCCCATCCTCCGCGAGGCGGCCGCTGTCGGCATCGTTGCCGTCGCCGCCGCGCTGCCGCGGACAATGACCGCCGCCGACCGCAGCACGACCAGCATATGGAGAGCAGGGCTGGGGCTGCTCATGTTCTCAGGACAGAACCTTTAAGACGGGATCTCATCAGAATTGAGACAGGATCTCACGATTGGGATAGAAACTCTGAACCAGAGACAGTCCGTCGAGTTTTCAACTCCTTATTCAGCTTATTAGCCGAAATAAGAAACCGAACTGGGCCAGGAATCAGCGCACGCGCTAGCATAAGCTGATGGTGCATACCACTTTGCCCCTGCATTCTTGAATAATATGTTGCTGAAATTCAAAATATATAACGATATATCTTTTCAAGAAAGTGCATGAATGAACTCAAGCATTATAGCGTACTGAACATCCAACAGATACCTTTACCAAATAAAATAGGGGGTTCGGAAACAACTCGACAATAACGAACGACAAAAGCAAGACAAAGACATTCTCAGAGTCCACACCCTCCCCTTACAAAAAATGTTTGAATTCACTCGGTCACCGGAAAGTTGAACCATCGTTTTCCTCGAAACCGAACCCGTTCCAAAGCGCCACACCGTCTGATATATGGCAGAGCGTCCACGTCGAGGCAGCTGGGGGAGCGAGAGCTCGCGTCCGCGGAAGTGGCGCTGTCACCGCCTGCTCCCCTCTCTACCCTACTGCGCCGGTGTCGGCGCCGGTGCCGGTGCCGGTCCCTGTCCCGGTGTGTCGGTGTCGAGGGCGCGGCAGAGGCGCCAGGCTGTCTGGCCGGCCCGGGAGTGTGTCCCCAGGGTAATCCTACACCCCCGACCCCGAACCCGGCCCCGTCTGCTGTCGCCGCCCCATCCACCATCGACTGTTACCGGGACAGATGACTTCCGGTCGACAGCGGGCGCTTCCGGCGCCGGGTCAGGGATGACCCCCTCCTCTCCCGGCCGCCGCGCTGACGACTCCGGGGCCACAGGTCAGCTGTCAGGGTCAGAGGTTAGCTGGGAGGTGCTACCGGGAGGGAAAGGTTACCGGAGCGGGCCAACGAGGCAGTGTCGGGCGTCGGCCGGTACTTATGAATGTCACCCGGTTCAAATCGCTCGGCGGGCCTCTGACAAATTCGCTCCGGGACTCAGCCCCCATATTCCTCAGAACAGGGTAAGAGTTTCGGTTAGTGCTTTGGTCGCAAGAGGATATGGTGCTTGGTCCACTACATTATGTGCTTCGAAAGAAGAATAGAAGTGAGCTGTAAAAGCTAGGAACTTGGGTTTAAATAATAAGTACACCTTTTCTTAATGCGAGGCGGCATCTGTTTCGTTCAATTCGACCATTTGGCCATTTAAAACGACAGAGCATGACATACTGTTTGGCATATAGCATCTCAACATCGCTAACACACTCCCGCGGCCAAGGGCTTACAGTTACATTGCACTGCCTGTCAAGTGTTAATGCCCTTTGCCGCAGGAGTGTGTTACGTCGTGATATCTGGGCATTACAGGGATTGGTAGCATTTTAGGAAACATGTCATGTATGCTCACTACAATGCTTCTAAGTCAGTATATAGTTCATGTGTGGTGTCTTTTATATTATTTACATCATAGGTCATTTCTTTTAAGGTATTTTTTGCAAATATATTTTAGGTATTTATGTAATGTATTTTATGTATTTTATGTATATATATTTTAGTATTTTTTGGCATAGATTTTTTATGTATTTTATGTATAGGTATATATTTGTACTACTTTGCTGTCAGCAGTTCTAGTCGTAATTAATTTATTGTTGGTTCTGTGCGTGAGATGTGATTTGTGTTGTATGTGATTGTATTTAAATCATTACTTCATTGTCATTGGCGGCAGCCGTTTTGGTGAATGCAAAATCAAACTAAACTAAACTGTAAACATTATATGTCAAACAGTATGTCATGCTGGACGCATTTTTTATTATTAAATGCCGAATTGAAGTCTGAACAGATTGCCGACCTCGATCGCATTAAGAAAGGTGTAATAAGCAGTGGCGTGCCCAGGATTCGCTTCAGGGGGGGGGGGTGCAATTTTCGGTCGGGGAACAAGGTAAACCCAATGAAAAAACTAATCGGATTTGGCCCACTATATTTTTGGGGGTTATTTCAACTTCTTTTAAAAAAAAAATCACAAACATTAATTTCAGGGGACCCTATGTGCATCACAAAAAAATCGCGTATTTGGCCAGGCCGGCGAAATACGGGCGAAATTGGTGCGAAAGTTCAGTTTATATCGTGCACTGGAGGAACTAGCAGGAGGCACAGGGTGCAGTGGCCCCCCCCCCCAATTGGACCGACTTTTTTACTAAAAATGATCGGGCGACGTCCCTTTTTCGACTTTTTGGGGCCCTGCAAATTGTTGTTTAGGTAGCCTAAAAATTCGGGGAGATTGTATTACATTCGCGCACTTTGTCGGGTTGTGGGATTGCTGAGGGGGGGGCCCTTGGGATGCGTGCCCCCTTGTCGAAGTCTGCTGCGTCTCTGGCCGCACAGCCAAATGTGTGAGGTCAGTTGATACTCCAAAGGACTTGGTTGCTCTGCATCCATGAAACTCCAGAGCCGCCTAAGGGGTCACTCTGACCTCTTTAGGTCAGAGTGCCCCTTAGGCGGCACTCTGGGACCTAAAGAGGACCTCAGAAAAACTGAAGTGTTCTGATTTCATTATAGACCACGCTTTGCGTGGTCTATGACTCTTACCACCTGAGGTGGCCCTCTGGCCGCCTGAGAGAGCACTCTGGCCGCCTGAGGGAGCACTCTGACCGCCTGAGAGGGCACTCTGGCCGCCAGAGTGGGTAGGTACTCTGACCGCCTGAGGGGGCTCTTTTGCCACCTAAGAAAACACTCTGGCCGCCTGAGGTGGCACTCTGGCCGCCTTAAGGGGTACTCTGACCTCAAAAACCTCTGAAGAACCTCTGAAGAGCCTCTGATGTGCTCTAAACACACTAAAGGCCACGCTTCGCGTGGTCTTTAGAGAAAAAATAGGGCCCTTCGGGCCCTATTTCCAAAGGGGTCCATTGGCCAAGGGGGCACGCACGGATCTTCAGGGACAATTGCCCCTTTTGTCCCCCTTTGGATACTCCTATGAATTATAGCGAAATAATGACCTTTTGTTTTTAATATTTAAAATTTATTGAGCTACCATTATGACATTCAAATTATGTTATGTACATTTAAGAACTATATAAAATTATTCCCTTATTCAAAGTCGCAAGCTTGTAAAAATGCAAAAGGCAAGTGCTTACCTTGTGTCAGAGATGTAGCTTCTCCAGAAAAGTTGGGAGGCTGAGCTGTAAAGTAGGTACCATCCAAATCCCCCAAACACATATTTTCACCAAATTTGACCCACTTCGGCTTCCTTGTCCAAGTTGAGGGCGGGCTGAAGCCCCTCTGAGAGACTGAGAAGGAAACTACACCCCTGCCTTGTGTTATTCATGAGGGTCACTGCCAACGTTGCCCTTCCCTACCATTACCGTGTAAACAAGTCATGGGGCCAGCAATGAAGTAAAAGCGCCACGATGCGTGACAACATTCCTATTTGGTTATATGAAGAAAAAAAATAGCGGACGCTAAATAATTCGCCGCTCAAGTGCATAACCATGCATGAGCTTCCAATTGCATTGCCAGTTTTAATTGTTTGTTGTTGTTTTTGGGAAAATTATTATTTTCATGAAAATAAACAGCATAGTGTTAGGTATATACAGCTGCAGATACAAAACCATACAGAACTCATAATGTTGAAAATATATGAAGCGCTTTTCAAAGCAAGTACTAACTAGGCCGCCGGCACCGTTATGTGCATTAGATAACTGCTAATTTGGCTACCTTCTTTATTCAATGGCTGTTATCTGTAGAGGATCGACGGGCATAAAATCCGAACAAGCAGAACGCAAAATATATTTTCGACTTCATTGCGTAAAAAGCAATAAGGGAGAAGCCTGCACTTTGATGAGGACCGAAAGTACTTGCCAAGTACCGGTCGTTTAAAGTGTGGAACGCACATCAACTTTAACTTTAAATATCTTCGGCATAGGAATGTTTTATGCAAAATGCGATGAATTTACATTATATTTTCGTCTCGTTAGGCGATTTCAAGTGATAACTCCATTTTTGTGGTAAAAGTCATTATTTCCCTTTTATTGGAAAATAGTAAGTACAAATGTAATCATTATCTCATAGTCATCAATGCATATACAACTAGGATAATATTATCAGAGGCGAAGGGTTTGCTCGCTGGTCTAGTAACGCTGTTTTTATCACATGCTTACACATGAAGCTTCTCGACACAGTGTTACGGTTTTTGACACAACACTAAATGACAGGACAAATCATATGACATATTCAGCAGGAGAGTCATTACAATCAGAGCATACAGTAAGTGATTTATCAACGAGGCCTTCGAGACTGCCATCTCAGCGCTAAAAAGTATCATTATGAAAGTGACTGATTTGCTTTAAACACCGTATTGTCAGTTGTCACCCCTGCCCACAATGGGCGGGCGGCGGGATTTAGTCGGACATAATTGTGTACCTACTTTCCGTGGGATTAAGAAATCTTAAATCAATATGAGCTTGCATATTATGCTATCTGATACATTTACAATTGTTTTGGGACATTCGAGGACATTTTTCGTTATTATAACTCTTAGTTATTAGCAAATAGCGCACAAGGACACCTGTGGATTGCATGAGCTCTGGGTTCTGGACATTTGGCCGATAATACGAGCATGCAGTCTTCACGGCTTTTTCCTAACTACTTGAAGTAATAAAAGAGTACATATGTTAACAGTGGATGAAAAAAGTCAAAATTAGTTAAATTATTAATTAATATATTGATAATTTGTCACGGCAGAGGGCGGTTTTCAGGGATAAACAAAGAGGAGGTTTAAGAAGTATGAAAAACGCTTGGCTGGCAGTCAATACAGCTAAAGGAAAGGGGTTATATATAGCTAATGAAGATGCTAAGACAGTTCTCCTTCTATGATTTTGCATAATTTATTACATATAAAGTTTCAGTGGCGTGTTCAGGCACAGGAAAAGGGGGTGACTAGCATGGTGTTCACGATATGCCAGCGATAACGGTGCAATAGACAATTAGTTGAGAATGATATATGCAGTATGCACACATGACGCAAGGAGAGGGAATAAAGTAATTTTTCGCAGAGGCGCGCTCAGGAATCGAAAAAGGGAGTTCTATTGTAGCAAGGAAATCATGATGCATGGGCCTACAATAACATGAGATATCGCAGTTGTATTATGAAACACGCGCCAAAGGGTACTCTATAATATAGTATTGGACATTAGGAGAGTCTAAGTAGGGTAAAAAGAAGTTAGTGCGTGACCGAATAACTATTTTCCATTGACCACGTGCTTAACTTTAGTCGTGTATTAACTGGAGTGTTAATACACTCCGGAGTAAATAATACACTGCTGAGCCTTAGCGTCAATACCCTCCCCCATGCATTGAACTCCTTAAGGCTGCCACACACTGAGCCTCGCATTGCGCAGTGCGAGTCTGGGGGTGGCAGATATTGTACTCACTTTTAAGGCAGTTGGGTCGGGGTGGTGGGTGTCTTGAGTGTCGGAAAGGTTGTAGACGAGCACGCCAGATGGTGATACGTGTCAATATTGTCAATTTAATTCTTTAATTTTCCATAAGCGCTCGCGGGAAGAAAACCACGCAGCTTCGCATGCGAGGTTGCGTGGTTTTCATCCCACGAGCGTATCTGGAAAATTAAATAATTAAATTGACAATATTGACGCATATTACCATTTGGCGTGCCAGTCAGCAACCTTTCTGACACTCAAGACACCCACCACCCCGACCCAACTACCTCAAAGTGAGTACAATATCTGCCACCCCGCAGACTCGCACTCTCATGCGAGGCTCAGTGTGGGGCAGCCTTTAGAATATGTATCTGTATTTGAAAATCTGTACTCGAAAAAGTTGTACTTCGACGGAAACGGCCATGCACTAAATCGTTTTATGCACTCGTGGCATTAAAAATTCAGTTTATGAACTCGCTTTCGACTCGTTCATAAACTGAATCATTAATGCCACTCATGCATAAAACTATAGTAACCAATGTTAATTGAAACTGCATGTGTATTGTACTAGTAAGTATTATAATATCGGGAGATATATCCATCAAAAGCTCACGAGCCTCCCCAATTTGAATCCTGGATAGGCCTAAGATGAATAAGTAATTACATCGTGCAAAAATGGAACGATCTATGACCAGTAACCTATTTATATTGCTTGGTAACATCTTGCCTGCGGTTAACATTTTATATATTTGGCTTCCCTTTTTCAATAGCCTGGCACCGCCTATGTCGAAAAATATTATTCATAACTTTTTTTTTCAGATGTCAAAATACCGAACAAAATGCATTTATCCTATAAAGTCATATCAAACAGTTGTATTACGCATTTACTTCACCCCCATATTTAGTGACCTGCACATGCCTATGATTTTTGAATTTTCCAAATTAATCGTCAAATAGGAATTTCCAACTAAATATCTATCGATCCCCATTTGTTGCGTTACAATCAGTTGAAAAACATGACATCTGTGTTGGATCAAAAGTACATATTTTTGTAGTTTTTGGCCACCCGTTGCCCCCTCTTATTAAATATTTGTGATTTTTTTGTTTCTTAGAAATGTAGATCGTGTTGGGGAAATCTAACACCGTTTAATTTGTGGAAATCGGACGGGGTAGCCAGGAGCCCGCCACTAAAAGGGTTAAAGTTATCTTGCAACATATCGTTCTAAACACAAGCTAATGTAAATGCAGCGATCCTAAATTGACGACATCTTCCAAAAGGGCAGGTAGGGGCAGCCAAATTAGTATTGGTTGGATAGATAATGGTTCGTGTTACCTAACCATCATGTAATCAGCGTGTGATCTCGTGGGACTTTTAATTCCGGCTCTTGCAAAAATNTCATGTAATCAGCGTGTGATCTCGTGGGACTTTTAATTCCGGCTCTTGCAAAAATAAAGTATGAAAAAATATTTTGCCATTTTTAACACCTCTAATAAAATGGTTAATAAATAATGTCAAAAACATCGTTGGAAAGACTAACATTATTTTTTGTACAGAGCATGATTCACTTATCACGTAACAACACCGAAAAACTCGTTAAGCATTTATATTTGCATGCTATTTCACTTTGAACTATGCACAACAATTCCAGCAAATTGTTCCGTCTCCGCTGGTCCGTTCAAAGTTCCATGTTCAAGCTCACCTACACAAAAAAATGTTGGTGCTAGCATAGTTATATTGTTATTTTCAGAATCCATGGACAAATTTGAGTCTATCTATACACATTTTTTGCATCGAGTAGAAAGTCACAAAAATGAATTATGTCCGCCTAAGCCTAAATCCCGCCACCCGCCCATTGCGGCTGCCGAAGATCGCGTCCTATTCCCGCCCCCGCTCGAAAGGTTCGATATCATGGTATATCTGTACAAGTTTTGAAACCGTGGCGACGCCACTGGTATTTAGGTAATTGACGACATTAAAAAAATAAAAAATGCAAGAGGATAAATGCAAAACATACCTAAAAGTGCAAAGTCAGTTAATAAGAAACCAAACAATATATAACGATTGGAATGGCGATATGACAATTTAAGTGTAGTACCAAAATTTACGCATTAAATAAATTAAACACCAATGCTTTTGTATTCTCAAAGTAATGAGAAATGCAAAGTACACGAATGCACACATTTTCATCCATATTATTGGCAAAAAGGCGCTAACATATTCATTTAAATGTATTACAACATAAGAACACTGCAACAATGTTTCAGAAATACAACGGTAAAACCCTATTATTAAACATTAACGGCCAGGCTAGTTTTAATATGCCGCCATAGCATGGTCATCAACCACTGTCGTTATCCTTCGGGAATCTGAAATTATATAAACAAACGCTCGAAACATTACAGGTAACCAGATCCGCAGATATTAACCCACAGGCACTTCCCTATCACATCGATGTAGACGCCAACTCGATCTCTTCGCAATGATTTACACCAAACTGCTGCATACGTCAGTGTCATGTGCCGTGAGCCGTAATATTTGACCGAAAGACATTCTGCATACATTACACATATTTTATGACTCCTCCATGTCACTTGGCTGTATACTTTTGCAACAAATCATCGCGTTGCTGAGCTCTACGCGACGTAATATTTACATACACAATGCTTATAATGACCTTGTGTAATAAGTTACAAACAGGCATTCGTATAATCGTTCATTCAAAATAGTATCAAGTTATAAGAACCATTGGCGCTTCTGTATGCTTGTAATCGACATCACAACAACCACACAGTGATAGTGAGTGAAGAGCCGGTCACTCCCACACTTGTAGGTCTTGATGTAGGTACTAGAGTGTCTCACAAACTGGCTCGAAGCTCAGCTAAAGCCCAGCTCTGGTCCAGCGAATAGTGACACACATCGTGTCACTATTCGCAATTACCGACCATTCATTTGGTGAGCTTAGTGGCAACTTCCACTAATTCAATTTGCACAAACTTTTGCCGTCTATCTAGTATCTAACAAATACAGTTCAGCTGTTAAGCTCATAAAGCAACGATCAGTGCAGCTATCAATTCACCAGATCCACCAGATACAGCTTAATTCAGCTGTAAAGCTCACAGAGTCGCAATAGTTGGTACAGCTGACAATTGACCGATCACGGTTACGGTTATGTTCAGTCTGCGTCAGCAGCTGATAAGCTGAGCTGACCCAGGTGGTCAGCTCAGCCCCAAACTCAGCTCTGTAGTTCAGACGGGCTGGTCGTGAGGGCGACCTACCCTTGGTTCGTTTCCACTTCATGCGCCGGTTCTGAAACCACACCTTCACCTACCGGACAGAGAGAAAACGCTGAGGATTAGTTCAGTTCTGCTCAGACAATGACCTGCCGGACAGAAACAAACGCTGCTTGTAAATCATTGACTTAAAGACAGCTTTTGAACGGCAACATGGAACCGAGTAAAGCCTATCCACAAAGTAGGTTCAACCAGAAAAGTCGGGAAGTTCATGGAATGAAATGAAATATGATGCGAGTTCGGCAACTGTCGCTTCTCACATAACCGAACAGGGTAAAAGTGCGGAGGTGGCCGGTAGGTATGTCAAATCATTATGCGATCAGAGGCCGTTCTTATAAAAAATCGAGCCACCGCCTTGATTTTTTTTAAAGAATGGCCTCAGGACTGGAAGTTTGCTACGTTTGGGCATAATTTAGGATATCTACATAGTATTTGTCATTACTGCTACAAAATCTGAGGCGCTATTTCGACGCTAAACATCTCCTGCGCCGAGTTCTGAGCACATTCTTTAAAAAAATCGAGACAGCGTCTCTATTTTTTTTATCATAAGAACGGCCTCAGGTCCGTGATGACACACAGACTAAGAAGACCGCCTGTGACGGGTGACTCCGAATAAAGCAGTTTGCGGTGACTACAACGACCTGCGCCAATATGTGTCCACCTGTGATATCCTATGTAACCGTAGTGAATGGTGATGTTTCTAATTGGCACGAATGGTTCCGCCGTGCGGTGACTTCTCATGACCTGTGCTACACAAATACAAAAAATACACAATGCAAAACAAAATACAAAACGACTAGAAGCCGCTTAAAGGGACTACTCTTTTTAACTACTTTTGACTACTCTTTTGTGTGCCTACTCTTTTGAAATGTCAAGTATATTTTTCTTACGGTAAGAAGCTATTGGTTTGATCATTGGTTACGTAAAAATTCACGTCTTGAGCCCCTTAAGTTCAATTTTTACTTATAATCTGTTTTGCATTTGTTTTGTTTCAAAACTCATAAACGATCGTCGCTATAAACAGAGTAACGAAGATGTTACCTATAATGGCGCACCAAAGGCTATAAACAAACTATACGAGCAATGTTTTATGGGTTTGTTTTCCTGAACCTCTATAGAGGTTTTGTTATAATTATCGAGGCTCTGTTGCAGCTGCTATCAGTGCTCACGAGTTGTTTTCTATTGGCCAGAGCTAACAATATATGCTAGCGTTGTAATTTAAGAGCAATGCTAGGTTAGCAATGCAATGCTGCAGATGTAGCGAAAGCTCTCTGGCGTATATCGATAATTAAGTTCCGTCGGAATGTGATTGTGGAGTCTTTGGAATATCTCAGCAACTAAAGTGAATATGGGGAAATGAAGTACATGGCTAAATTCATAAAAATATGTTCTACAGGCTAGTGTCAACAACTCCACATGGACATGACCAATGTGAGTAGGCACACTCACTTTAATTGCATTTTTATACATTACAGTAGTGAATGTATCATGAACTAACAACAAAACAATCCGAATGGAGAATGACCCGTAATGAATTGGAAGACTATTCTACGACAACGACATCGCAAATTATCGACATCGAACATCATCGAACAGCGAACTCATCTTTGTATTAATTGTTTCTTTGTTGTCTTATGCTTTAGGGACCCAGCGTTATCCTTGTACCTATCCTTCAACAGACTGCAGATGTGCGCAGCGCGGACTCAAACATCCTTATTCGTCTCCTTGCCATAATAGTTTTTGTCATTTTTCATAGTCACCTCGGCATGAAAAGCCACCGAATGTATTGTGGATGTCGTTGTAACTTGTACGTCTAAATTTAAAAAAAATCATAACAAAACGATCTGTCCCCCTTACCTGTCGTTCGGAAAGGTCAAGCCCCACGGCGATCTCGTATCTCCTGAGCCGGGTAAGGTAGTTGGAGTCGTTGAACTCGCTCTCCAGGTCCTGCAGCTGCTGGCGGGTGAAGGTGGTGCGCTCCTTCCTCGGTCTCTGCTCGGGCTCCAGTTCCTCAGAGTCAGGAGCGAGCAGCCGAACTCCGCACTCTGATGGGGCACCGGAAACATGCAGCGGTTAGCTTCGTCCTCGGATGGGAAACGCCAAATATCTAAGCATCGTGTCTGGTCTGACATTACTTTCATTCACATTGTTCCCTGAATATGAGCGCCAATAACATAAGTGGCGGCGGGCCTCTGCTGCGTGCTAAAGCTGAGTGCTAGCGGATACCGATTTAGTGGCGACAAATGAATAATCACCGGGACAAAGCATGGGAGTTTCTCAGACTGGCACTCACCATCTGCCGACCAAAAGCCGGGCGCTGTCTGCCCCGGTGCTGGTGTCGAGGTTGAAATCGTCGTCGGTGTCGGTGCCGCGTCAGTTCGTGTAAGTGTAACGTCACCAACTAGCCAGCTGTCGGCTGGGCCAGTGACGTCACCAGCAGTCGCGCCGTGCCGCGCCGCCTGCTGGGTCAGAGCGGGCGGCCACGGCTGCTGGCCAACCGCAGCTGCCCAGCTGGCCTGCTGCTGATGCTGCTGCTGCTGTTGCTGCTGCGTCTGCGTCTGCTGCAGCTGCTGCGGGAGGGGTGGCTCCAGCAGGCAGGTGGCGCCGTACGTCAGACGGTTACCGGTCTCAGCCGGAGACGGCTCCATAAAACGTCCGTAGTATCCAGCTGACTCCAGCCACCGGCCACAAAAGTCCACCATCGTCAGCTTTCCTTCTCCCTTTCTCTCCTTCTTCTTCTTCTCCACCACTCGGAGCAGACTGGCTTGACACTGCGGCACGAAAGAACACATGATAAGTGTTGCGCCACTAAATGTGCGCAGCGTTGCGAGAAAAACAGACGTCTGGGGAGGGGCAGCAGAAGAGGGGGAGTGGGATTAGCTGCCCCCACTCCAGAAGTTGGGGCGGCAACCATATGGTTTTCCCCCAGAAGTTTATGATAGGGGTCCTCCAGAAATATTCATTTTCCCCCTTTTTGGCCGATACAAATTTCCGAGGGCCCTGAATGTGCCCTGGATCGGCCTGAAGGGGTCTTGGTCGGTCCTCGGTCGTCCTGAGGGAGTCCTCGGTCGGTATGAAATAGCCATCGTCCGATTTGAGGGGGCACTCAGTCCAGATGGTGAAGGGGGCCTTCACTTATCAGTCCTCAGAGGGGGCCCTGACGCTCCGGGGGCCCCTAGAGATTGCTTTGCCCCTATCCGAAATTACAATCCACCGGCCACCGCCACTGCATCTAGGATCAAATGAGCCATGTTGGATCAATGGAATGGTTACTCAACAAACTACAAAGCGTTTATTTTTTCCTCTTTATTTTGAGGAACTTCGAAGAATGCATTTTATTTTGTAACCAGCATTTATCTTCACGTTTTCTTGTCATTTGTCATGGTTACAGCAAACCCGTGAAGACGTATCGAATGTGCAGGGACAGGGCTGACGGCGAGCTACCACCCCCACCAATTCTTGTCAGCATTTTTTTCATCATTTTTTCCAATTGAGGAAAATCCAAGAAAAATTACACGATGACGAAAAGAGCTCAAATCCGCAAAGAAGCGCAGCTTTTTTAATTTCCCTCAAAACAAGATCCTAGTTTGAACGCCTCCCCTTTTCATGAAGTTCCTACCTTACGGTTTAAAAGACATTGATTCATCTGAAGGTGAATACATGCATAGTGTTGACTTGTAGTTGTACAACAAGTAAACACTATGCATTCGGATAACTTCGGAATAAAATGTTTGGCAATAGGTACTGTTTTATTTTATATATTGGAGACTAGCATAGGTACGGAAAGGTAACCTCTAACATGGATGTAACCTGTAAGAACAAGGGGCCGGGGAAGGGGGGGGCGCATAGCCCTCATTTTTCGGCAAATTGTTTTGCTAAGATCTGTTCTCGCTAAGAAGGTAAAATAAAAGTTTTTGATGGTAAAGGGTTCTCCAAGACAGGAAGTGTCTGAAACCGCAAATAAATCTTACTTGGCAAATCGTACTGGGTTTCTCTCAAGACGATATCAAAATTTCACTGGCCCCCAATTTTCGTGACGTTTCTACGTCCCTGAGCAGTAATCATATCGGAAATTGTGAAATCATTTGGTTGTTGATGGCAATGCATCATCATTCATCAGCATACGGTGATAACAAACATGTGTTAACCTGTGCTAGACACAAAACTAGGTTAGGCAGGCCCATCTAAATGTGGAACTTGATTTCATCAAAAAGACTGAAAATCCTTATCCCACTGGCCCGGGGAGATATCCCCACAGCGGGTGATATTTCCCATCATGACCAGGATGCATCAAACTGAAAGAAATTTGCCTTGCAAAAGCGTACGGAAGGGGAAAGGACCTGCCCATTGGATGCGCGAAGAAAATATAAAAAGCACCTCATCTGCTATCCACATTTGGAATGGATTCCCAAGAAACGAGGAAATCCCATTGTGGCAACTCGCGACACATGCGGAAGTCATTACCTAAAAACGCAGCTCGGTCGCACGTGTCACACAGGTCCCCGGCGGTGATCACAGAACCAGGCGGTCCAGCTCGAACCCGCTGTGCCGATCTGATGCGAGAAACACAACGTTTTCCGACCCAGCGGGGCTCGGCGTCGCCTCCGGCAGAACGGCTGGCTCGCGACCAATCCCCGACCAGATACCCGGCCGAGGCCCCGCCTCCCCGCGGCCGACCCAATGAAAAGCCTCAGAGCCGACACCTCCATCAATCACTGGCTATGATTACTGTGACAATGTGACAGCCAGCCTGCCTGAATCGCCAGCCACAAACATTGTCTCACGACAAACGGCAGTCATCAGGCGCCCTGTCAATACGCGTCTGCGCGCTGCATGACTTCCCATCACTGCAAAATATGCGGGATTTTTAAAGGGCCCTGATCGCTGTGTCAAAAGCGCAAGCGCAGCCCCATAGCACCTAATGGTAGCGACGGCCATGATTGCAGAATAAATCATTTTCTTAAGCATAGCTCTATGAGCTTTCGCCTGCGCTTTTGACACAGCGAGCAGGCCAAAGTCGGGTTTTTAACATGTTATAACCCGCCATTGTGCTGGGGGGCGAAAAAAATCCCCCCTCAGGATTTTCACGAATTAGCTCACAAAACGAACTGCGCTATCAACCCAAACTTCGGCGTACCTATAACCTACATCAAATTGACGTCTCAATTGCAAATTTTAAAAAAATCGTCTATTTTTTCGAGTTATATCGAATTTAGTGACGTACTACACACCACTTTGCGCCAAATACTCAGCTAAGCTCGAACAGGGCTTTAAATAGACCATCCCTTAAGCAAAATGCCAATTCAAGAAAGTCAAAGATAGAGAAAAAAAAAATTGCAAGGGTAGAAAATGGCTATCTCGGATTTTTGAAAATTGGATTTTGACTTCCCGAAAAAACAAAAAAATGTTTTTGGAAAAAAATGCCCACAAAAATCAACATAAAAAACGGAAAAATATGTAAGAGAAACCACGATAATTTACAGACCCAAAAACCAGAATTCAAACCATATCTTATTTTGAACACTGATTGCTTCCCAAGTATGATACCTCATGACGTCCACTTTTTGAAAGACGTTTGGGTTGCTTTATCGACCAGATACAATACAAATATATCGGTACCACTGTGCTTCTGAACAAAACTGGAATATATAAGATGCATTTTTATACATTATATATTTTTCAAATTTGACCTCTTATGACCTGCACCTTGACCTTATACGGGCAGATCATGGAAAATGGCTGCTATAATCGAGTACTTGTGTAATATAAGCCCATAAAAAACAGTGTCGCATGAATCTCTTGCAATTCTGACCTGATTGAACCTACCTTGACCTGGACCTTTGCTGACATTTCACTTTGCTTATACGAGAGGATGCACTATAACATTGAAAAGCACTTGTGCGATTTTCCTCAAATACGCTTTGGATGGGAAGTATGGCCTATAAACTAAATAACTACCATTTGACCTTTGACCTGACTTGACCTGACATATGCCTTATTTATAAAAAAATTATGATACGCTTAAGTGTGAACTCGTGAGAGCTTTCGATTGCCGTCTTGCGCGTTCGGCGCTGCATTATTGAGTTCGAGATAACGAGGGGCGTTTTCGCCCCCCAGCTAATGGCGTCGGCTGAGACCCCAGCCAATGCTGGGTTAACTCTCTAATAATGAATATTGAGCATGACAAAGATTATACGCGCTTTGCAAAACACAAAATGCTGAAATGAGCTACGCACATATTCCGTATTCAGGTCGAACCGTATTCAGGCCGTATTCAGGGCCTAAATTAGGCCGTGATTCAGGGCGTATCAGGCCGTATTCAGTCGAACCGTATTCAGGGCCGTATTCAGGTCCCCGATTCCAGGCCTATTCAGGCGGCCCGTATTCAGGCTGTATTCAGGTCGGCCCGTATTCAGGCTGTATTCAGGTCGGCCCGTATTCAGGCCGTATTCAGGTCGACCCGTATTCAGGCCGTATTCAGGTCGGCCCGTATTCAGGCCGTATTCAGGTCGTATTTAGGTCGGCCCGCATTCAGGTCTTATTTCGTACTTGAATTACCTGATTTCGATTCGTACCTTATTTCGACATGAATACGGGCGATATGCCCGTATTCAGGTCGACAGCGTAACTTAAGTTTATCTTAAGTTACGCAATTGGTGTACGCCGTTTTGTGATTCAGTTTGAGGACGTAAGAAGGTGTTATTTTTGCGTAAGTATATGTAAATGTATACTTACGTCAAACTTGTTTAGTCTCAGACAACTTACGCTACAGACCAATTTTGGTATTCACGTCGGACTGCGTACGTAAGTTGATCTTATGTTTGGTATTCTGGTCATTTTTACTTACAAATGTCGTAAGTTTTCATATTTCCTCAACACAGCTCACTCACTTAACTCAAAAGGTGACGTAAGCCTCAACGAAGGTAGTTCTTTGTCAGCTATTTTTCACCAGCATATTCGTAAATTAGATAGACACTATCTCTTAAAATTAGATAGATACTATCTCTAAACATAGGCGTTCCAAGCGGGGGGTGGCAAAGGGGCAATTGCCCCCTGGAGGTCCGTGTGTGCCCCTTTGGCCTATATGCCCCTTTTGGGAATAGGGCCAGAAGGGTCCTATTTCCTCTCTAAAGACTACGCGAAGCGTGGTCTTTAGAAAGTTTAGAGCATTTCAGAGGCTCTTCAGAGGTTCTTGAGGCCAGAGTGCCCCTAAGGCGACCAGAGTGCCCCCTCAGGCGGCCAGGGTGCCCCCTCAGGTGATCAGAGTGCCCCCTCAGGCGGCCAAAGTGCCCCTCAGGTGGTCAGAGTGCCCTCTCAGGCCTTGCGTTTTGTTGTTCTACTACTTCTTTACTTGCACTTTGTTTGAAAGCGGAGTGAAATTCGTTTCGAGTCACTTCGATCACCAATGGGGCCCCATGGCTCATTGTTCCCCTCAGGCTTAACAGGCATGGGGGGGGCGGTCAGAACCCCAACATGCCACCTATCTGGATCCACCACTGGGCACCAGCGTCCTCTCTTGAAAGACCTAGAGGCCCATTGAACGTTAAAAGAGCCTGTGCAAGTCAGAGGGCCCCTCTGGACAAGCCAAAGTTGCCCCAAAGCGGGTCAGGGGCCCCCTGAACACGTTAAATGCATCTAGACAGCCACAAAGAGTCCCCTAGGCTGCGTCGAGAGGACCCCTGAACAGTCGGCCAGGCATAAAGCACCAGTGCAGTCCTTGCCAGTCTGAAACCTTTCCGCGGGCGGCGAGAATTACGTTAACCTCCGGGGGGGGCAGATTTCTCACCCCAGAATCTCAGAACTGCCCGGCCGATTTCAATGGGGAAAACACCAATTCATTGGTCATTACAAGATTCGTTGGTCAAACCGATTTTTTTAATGGTGGTAAGGACCAAAAATACGAAAATTGTTTTTTTTTGAATGTCATTGCCGGCCATGTCTTAGACCGATTTGCATGCCCAAAACGCAGACGAGGAACCGGGGGGCAGAAGGGGGCAGCCGCCCCCCAACATGTCAATTAAACATTACCGCCTGATGGCGTGTCATGGAAAGAATCGACTTCAAAATGGCCCCCCCCCCCCCCCTCCAACATTCGGACAAATTCCGGCGCCCCTGCCAAAACGTTTTGCTGCTTCCAATACTGGTCCTAATGACAAGGTAAAGTACCAAAAACAAAAATCCATAGGCGATTCAGGGAATCTAACATTGGAGGATTTTTGCGATAAACAAAATTATGGGCACTTTCGTGATGTTTGGGACGATATATACGTCCACATATGGACTTTTCTGCGTATTTGTCAAAATTTAATGTATTGCCGGCAATGGCGATTACAGTAAACATCGTGGGGGGCACCATGTGCGTAACGCCTTTTATCATCTTCTATTTGGAAGTATCTAATACCCTTCGTCACATAAGCAAATCGAACAATCAACTGGCCGCCGCCACATCGATCCACATCCGCCACGCAGTAGTAGACTCGGCCACCTCCAGGCGGCGCCACGTGCCGCCCACCCCGCCGAGCGCTTGAACGATCGGTAGACGGTAGATCCATGCTGTTTCTTTTAGGACTTTCAGGGTCATTATTCCTAGTTTTCGTAGGCTTGGCTGAGTTGGCGTAGGTCTCTAGCCGCGGCCACTGACCATCCTCCTCTCCAATTTAGGGTAGCTAATGTTGTCTGGAAGCTGGCTTCGTCGTATCCTGGGCGGGTGCGTGCCCAGTCTCGAATGTCGTAGTACTTTGCCTTGTCTTGGTGCTTGGCTTCTAAGTCGGCATTGCCGGCCAGCACTTGTGTGTCTATACTCTATGATCGTGATTTTCCTGTCTTCCAGGCGACTTAATCTGGCTTTCGTACTCACTCCGGAATCTGAATCTTTGGCTCTTCTTCTACGTGGTATTTGTTGTTCCTTAATGAGGTGGCAATGAAGGATGATACCTGGTTGTGCCTTTCTGACTCGTGCCCCGTGGGACCTTGGACACGTTTGGCTGATGTGTCCCAACATTTCCGTTTTTTTTTTGCATCCCGCATTACGCATCTGGGATTTTTTCCCGCCCGAGATGCGCCGCGTCCCATACGAGATACAGTCGGTTGAAGGTTGTCTCTGGTTTTGATCGAGACGACATATCCAGTACCGGTCTGGAGGGTTCCGCCCTGGTCCACCCACCAGTTCGTACTCGTAATGTTCCCCGCTGCCGCCAGGCCTTTGCCGTCAACTGACTGTAGTAGTTGCTGCTTCCTTAATTCTTTAGTTTCTGCTTTGGACTTAGCCCTGTTCACTGTTCCACGTCTTGCCTTCATATATCCTGAACTTGTCACGAGTCCAATGTACGGATGGGTGCTCGAACTAAGGCTACCCATTCGTTTCTCCATTAGTTTCGAATACCGCACAGTGCGGTAATATCCAAGACCTCCATCGTTCGTTTCGGCATGAAAGAAGCGTGTTGGTGTGTGTGTCTTTGGGAAGATGGATCCAGGTTCTTATGGCCGCTTTTATCATTTTATCCATATCCCTTTGTATTGTCATATTGGTTTTCTCCAAGACCAGGGAATGAGTCAGGCCTGGGATGATGTTTGCCTTCAGTAGGTATAGTCTTTGTTGAGGTTTCAATGGCGCTTTGGTTGTATTGGAAATCTGCTCGTGGAGGCGGGCTTGCGCTGATACTTGTATGCCATTTGCACCTACTGTGATCCCCAGGTATTTGATCGGATTCTGGAGACCAAGCGGTGGTATCACCTGGCCTGCAATCTGATATCTTGCAGTAATGTCAACAACGGACTTTTTCCTCTTATCGTCAACTTTGAAAGTGATGCTGCTACACTTTTTAGCGTTCGGCTTTAGTCCAGTTGGAAGAAGGACTTTCTGGAACAGATCCAGTCTATGCTGGAGCATTCCTGGTGTCCTTGCAAAGATGACAACGTCATATGCGAACGCTACGATTGGTGGTGTCTCGTTAGTCGTTATCTGTTCCAGGCTCCAGCGTCTTTTTTAAATAAATTTAGTCTGAACGTTTTGTATGGATGGATTTCCGAGGTCAGGACCCACGCTAAGCAGAGCTTAGTATGCGCAGGCACCCTGACCCCAACCCACCGCAGATCGTGACAATTCCTGTTGGAACGGCAGAATTTAGAGCGAAAAGTTTTACAGTGCCCGAACATAACTGGACACGGTCCGCCCCCGCTCATGACGCTAGTCACCTGATCTTCAGTGCGACCGCTGCCACCGCCGCATGCCATCACCAGTCAGGAGCAAATAGCGAGCGCCGAAGCGACTCGAACCCGGGCTGCCACTACCAGGATAGGTCAGAAGCCCAACGCTCTCCTACTGAGCTACAAGGGCGGACACTGAGCTACATTGCCGCGATTGCCTCTTCCAATACTGCGTTGAACAGGTAAGGTGAGAACGGGTCACCTCGTCTCACTCCTCTTGTGACACGGATCTTTGTGTCTCGTCTAATTTCAGTAGTAG
>VOPJ01010301.1:0-16026 GCA_014673585.1 Semibalanus balanoides | reverse complement strand
TCGGTCAGTAGGCACTGTCACGGCTTCATCGCCACCAAGAGACTCGGTCAGTAGGACACTGCCATGGCTTCATCGCCACCAGAGACTCGGTCAGTAGGCACTGTAACGGCTTCATCGCCACCAGAGACTCAGTCAGTATAGGCACTGTCACGGCTTCATCGCTACCAGAGACTCGGTCAGTAGACACTGTCACGGCTTCATCGCTACCAGAGACTCGGTCAGTAGGCACTGTCACGGCTTCATCGCCACCAGAGACTCGGTCAGTAGGCACTGTCACGGCTTCAATCGCCCACCAGAGGACTTCGGGTCAGTAGGCACTATCACGCTTCATTCGCCACCAGAGACTCAGTCCAGTAGGCACTGTCACGGCTTCATTCGCACCAAGAGACTCGTCAGTAGGACCAACGTGTTACGGCATTCCTCGCCACCAGAGACTCAGTCAGGTCAGGCACTGTCACGGCTTTATCGCCACCAGAGACTCGGTCAGTAGGCACTGTCACGGCTTCATCGCCACCAGAGACTCGGTCAGTAGGCCCTGTCACGGCTTTATCGCCACAAGAGACTCGGTCAGTAGGCACTGTCACGGCTTCATCGCCACCAGATACTCGGTCAGTAGGCACTGTCACGGCTTCATCGCCACCAGAGACTCGGTCAGTAGACACTGTTACGGCTTCCTCGCCACCAGAGACTCGGTCAGTAGGCACTGTCACGGCTTCATCGCCACCAGAGACTCGGTCAGTAGGCACTGTCACGGCTTCATCGCCACCAGAGACTCGGGCAGTAGGCACTGGGACGGCTTCATCGCTACCAGAGACTCGGTTAGTAGACACTGTCACGGCTTCATCGACACCAGAGACTCGGTCAGTAGGCACTGTCACGGCTTCATCGCCACCAGAGACTCGGTCAGTAGACACTGTCACGGCTTCATCGCCACCAGAGACTCGGTCAGTAGGCACTGTCACGGATTCATCGCCACCAGAGACTCGGTCAGTAGGCACTATGGTCTGATTACGTCGTACCTTTAGAATGACCCGGCGAGAGACCTTGTCGTTTCTGGCTAAAATGCTATACGTTTCGGCAGTTTATTTAACAACCTAAAATGTGCCAAGGCCAAAAATAGGATCCTAGATACACAAGATCCAACGACAAACGGATTTTTCATGATCCAGGATCCACAGGATCCCACGATTTTGTTATTCTCCAGGATCCAAGATTTATGGGATCCAACGGAAATTATTTTTCCAGGATCAAAGATCCACAGGATTCCACGACAAAATAATCCAGCAGGATCCAGGACCAAACAAGATCCCAGATGTTGGATCCTAGGGATCCTAGATCCCTTATTTATCTTTGCACATGTCTGATATCCTTTGTAAATATTACATCATTGACCTTGGGTGTGGGAGTTTTAAAGCATGAAACACATTAATTTGTATACTTAAGCACCACAAAACGTGAAATATACTTAACCCGCGCCCCACTGGGGGGGGCGGGTGTTTGAACACCCCCCTCATGTTTTATCAAGATAACGAAAACACGGCGGCGCGTAGCGCCGCCAAATTTGGCATAACTGTGCACTGATTCCTTCCGGACATTTTGCGAAAATTCAAGTTTTCGTGTTCAGCGTCAGGTCAGGTCACCAGTTCAGGTCAAGTACCCTACCTACAAAACGTTGCGGGTCGTGCCATAACTACAGTTTTTAAGGAATCGATAATTTTAAACTTTCTGGATTACATTAAGTCATTAGATCTACAAATGTATTATTTTGGATTTTTTGTACGGTGACCTTAGAGTCGGGTTAATGCGATCTCCCCATTATAAGTCAATGGAGAAATAATTCAAATGCTCTTGTCGGACGATATCAGTCCATTTCCTTCTGGATGATGTATCAATGATATTATGTACTCGATACAAGTGCAGGATTTTGCGTCAGGGAACATAACGGGTCATCTGAGGTTCATCGAGTGTCACCAACACCTTTTCGTCAATAAATATTGGCCATAATGAAGATGAGAACTGCAACTTCACCAGTGTGTTTGTCGTCGTCAAGACACAATCTACTGATATGGCATCATGACGCTACTTGGGTCACCACTTGACCTTGACCTGAGGTTCATTTTTTAAAGGTGGACCTAACATGATCAAATTGGACATATTTTCAACAGCGCCTTGACAAGACAAAACACGGATGGCGTAAACCAGTATGGGCGTTATCTTTGTTTAGGTTAAGAAGTTATTTACGAAAAATATTTTTGCCAAATCAGCTTTTTTGACTTTTAATGACCTCTAGAGCCTAACTATTTGACCTGAGGCAATTTTGAGACATACATGCGATTGCAAATATCAATGGCTGAGCGATAAGTTTTTTTTTAAACGTTTGTTTCTTTAATAGCATAGTTTCCGAGAGTATTTGGGGGTTCTGGAAGCGTATGTTCTTAAAACTTGAAAATTTGACTTCGATGAGCCTCTTAGTGACCTGAGTTTTTGACGTGAGCGAAAAAAAGTCTGGAAAAGTTTCGAAATGATTTTTTATAACAGTTCGAAACAATGTCTTTTGTTTTGGATCTTACGTGCCATGGGAGCCGAGTTAGGGGGGGTGTTCGAAACCACCCCCCAGTCGGGCAAAGGAAATGCAGAGGCCAGTCGGCGCGGTTAACAATATCCACAAGATCTCACCGACAAATTGACTACTGCCGGGAATCCAGGAACCCACAGGATCCCACGTCCGTTTTTCTCCACGGAGCCAATCCATGGAATCTCACAAAAAAACTCCAGTAGTCCAAGATTCCACAGGATCCCACGACAAAATGAACCGGCATGGTCCAGGGATTCAAAAACATCCAAATCTATGCATCCTAGGGATCCTGGATCCAGGATATTTTTATCCTTAGCCACATGTCTATTACCAACTAAATGGAGAGAGAGGAGAGAAGAGAGAGAGAAGAGAGGAGAGAGAGAGAGAGAGAGAGAGAGAGAGAGGAAAGAGAAGAGAGAGAGAGACGGAGGAGAAGAGAGAGAGAGGAGAGAGAGATGAGAGAGAGAGAGAGACAGAGACAGAGACAGAGACAGAGACAGAGACAGAGACAGAACATGAAAAAACCCCCAAAGGACAAAAGAAAAAGCAGAAAACAGCAGACAGAGACAGAGACAGAGACAGAGACAGACGAGGACAGAGACGAGACAGGGAGACGAGAGGACAGAGACAGAAGGACAGAGACAAAGACAGAGGACAGAGAAGAGGACAGAGACAGAGACAGAGCAGAGACAGAGCACAGAGACACGAGACGAGGACAGAGACAGAGACAGAGACAAGGACAGAGGACAGAGACAGAGACAGAGACAGAGACAGAGACAGAGACAGACGACCAGAGACAGAACTCAGAGACAGAGGACAGAGACAGAGACAGAGACAGAGACAGAGACAGGAGACAGAAACAGAGACAGAGACAGAGACAGAGAGCAGGAGACAGAGACAGAGACCAGAGAGCAGAGACCATAGACCAGGAGACAGAGACACAGACAGAGACAGAGACAGACGACAGAGAGAACAGAGACAGAAGGACGAGGACAGAGACAGGAGACAGAGACAGAGACAGAGGACAGAAACAGAGACAGCAGACAGAGACAGAGACAGAGACAGAGGGAGACATGAGACAGAGAACAAGAGACAGAGACAGAACAGAGACAGAGACAGAGACAGAGACGAGGACAGAGGACAGAGACAGAGGCAGAACAGAGAGGACAGAGACAGAGACCAGAGAGCAGAGACAGAGACAGAGACAGAGGAAAGACGAGACAGAGACAGACAAGACAGAGGACAGAGACATGAGACAAGACAGAGACGAGGACAGAGACAGAGACAGAGACAGACAACAGAAGGACAGAGACAGAGACCAGAGACCAGAGACGAGAGACAGAGAACAGAGACAGAGACAGAGAACAGAGACAAGAAGAGACAGAGACAAGACAGGAGAACAGAGACAGAGGACAGGGGACAGAGGACAGAGAGAGATGAGAGCGATCGGAGAGAGAGAAGAGATGAGGAGAAAGAGACAGAGAGAGGAGAGAGAGAGAGAGAGAGAGAAGAGAGAGATGATGAGAGCGAGAGATGGAGAGATGAGGAGACGGAAACGAGGAAGAGAGAGAGAGAGAGAAGAGAGAGAGAGAGAGAGAGAGAGAGAGAGATGTGTCTTAGAGTTTGCAACGAAATACGAAAGGTGTTAGCTATTGTATAACTTATCAATTATAATTTCTAACCTTACTCACATAAAAATAAAACACAAAATAGAAACTTTCGGCTTGCGCCTTCATCAGTCAAATATTGTTTGGCATAATGAGAGTAAGATATGAAATTATTATTCTTATCATGTCTCTCAAAACAGTGTTAAAACACATTCAAGACTATTGTATTACCTGTTAAAACTATGCACAATATTGTGTACGTTATCAAAAAGCATAGATTGTCGCGATCATTCCCATTAAACCATGAAGACAAAATGAGTTTGCAATTTATATTGAACTGACCTGTATGTACTGACACTTCTCCGTCTGTCTGTTGCATGCAGGGACCGGACCAGATGGTAACGGTGAGTCCGGACCAGATGGTAACGGTGAGTCAGGGGCCGGACCAGATGGTAACGGTGAGTCAGGGACCGGACCAGATGGTAACGGTGAGTCTTTTGAACATGCAGGGACCGGACCAGATGGTAACGGCGAGTCAGGGGCCGGACCAGATGGTAACGGTGAGTCTTTTGAACATGCAGGGACCGGACCAGATGGTAACGGTGAGTCTTTTTGAACATGCAGGGCCGGACCAGATGGTTAACGGTGAGTCTTTAACATGGCAGGACCGGACCAGTATGGTAACGTAAGTCTTTTGAAACATGCAGGAGAGGCCGGGACCAGATGGTAACGGTGAGTCTTTTTGAACATGGCAGGGACCGGGACCAGATGGTAAAAACGGTTGAGGTTCTTTTGAAGCGCCTTTTTCAGTGAGCCAAATTGAAGTAGAGGACGAACAATGCAGACCACCATCGGCCACACGGACAAGTGGTGCGGTCATGTGCTGTTCTCATCTCTGAGTGTTAAGCTGTCCTGGTCAGTCCAAACAGTATTGTTTCAGTCTGGTTTTCGCTTCCCATGACGCGGACCAAGCCCCCCCCCCCCCGATTGTCTCTCTGTTCTATTTACAACAACGTTAGATTGAAAAGATCTCAACTCAATGGCCCCTTACAGCAACGTTGAGATCTTAAAATCTCAACGTTGTTGTAAAAGACCTTGTTCTAACCGTGTGCTACATGAGGAGCACTGCTTCCTCACGGTGAGAAGCTCTTCCTCAAGGTGAGAAGCTCTTCCTCACGGTGAGAAGCTCTTCCTCACGGTGAGAAGCTCTTCCTCACGGTGAGAAGCTCTTCCTCACGGTAAGAAGCTCTTCCTCACGGTGAGAAGCTCTTCCTCACTATCGCGTCTGATGCTGTGTCGCAGGGTGAGCGTTTGAGCCACGCGGTGGGCATCGCGTTCGCGCTCTGTCTGGAGAGGAAGCAGACGCGGGACTCGGAGAGCGCCATCATCATGCCTCCCGATCCGGCCATCTCCTGCGAAACCGGGCTCGACTACTTCAGGAGAGCGTCCATCACAGACCGACTCACCGACCCTCAGGAGTGTAAACAGGCTGGTTAGTCCTATAATGTCCCTTCATGCGGTCAAACTGTCGGGCTCAGGTAACGAGCATTGTTTGTTGTTACCCTGTATATCAGCAATGATGCGAGCTTAGGTCGCAGACTGGATATGTTGGCAACGTTGATTATTGTCAAGGAAGTCACGCTTCCAAGAGTGTCTGCTGTCTGCTTCGTGTGTTAGTGTGTTAGTCGGGAATGAGCCTGACTTTGTGCCAATCCATATATTCAGCAACTTCACAATGGTGGGGATGTTTACAATAAATCTGAAATTTACGATCACCATTTTTGTAAGATATCGATAAAATAAAGCACCGTTGTTTGGTTACTCAAGAACAAGTGGCACCATGAAATACACCAAACCAGGTTGCCAACTTCTTCACGGCTCGTCACTTGCCTTTACTGTCCACAGAGCCAGTGCCGCTGAAGTCGGTCACCAACCCGTTCGCTGTGGAGAGACCGCACGCGCCGGTCAACATCCTGGACCGGCAGGGCAGCCTGCGCATCCATGGCCGGCTGCCGCAGACGGAGGTGTCGGCCTTCAAGCGGCAGTACTCGCTAAAGCTGGACGACCTGCCGTCCACGCAGGAAAGGGTGCAGCAGGCAGCCACCGACACTTCTGCCTCTGCCGCCGGTGAGTCTGAGAGGCAACGGTTAGGACTGGGTGAGTGTATTTTGCATATTTTGCAGTGAGTGTAGATTATATTCACTGATTTGTATACACATATAATTACGAGCGAGTGCAAAGCGCGAGCGAGTCTTCACTGGATACGGGATTTGTATCACATGTAAGCGGCCGATCCGACCTGACCCAGCCCGACCCGGCCCGAACGTAACGCTTTTCAGAAGCTCATATCTTGGAAATCCCGCATCCGGTTGACAAACTGTCTGCGTCATCTGATATCACCATTCAATCAATTTCGTTATTAAGTATGAAATAATGATCTTACACATGTCAAAATGTTTATTATTTGAAAAATATACTCCTAATCGGTTTTAAATAGCCCGATTAGGAAACCGATTAGGAGTATATTTTTCAAATAATAAACATTTTGGCATGTGTAAGATCATTATTTCATACTTATTAATCATTATGGCCATGTCATCCATCCTCACACACATAAAAATTTCGTTATTGACATGTTAAGTCTCATGTGAGGAGTCAACAAGGCGCGTGGCAAGTGGCGCGTCACGGGTGTCAGAAAATATTATCCTGCTATAGCTGAGAAACCGATTAGTTGAGTCGCGGTGGTTGTCATGGTAACATACTCCTGAATGGGGACCTTCCTTCAGAATCTTCCAGATATCTACTCGCCAGAGCTGGCGAGATGTCTGAAGACAAATACGCGGGCTAGACTGTAAGGTTCGAAGCATCGTAGGGTCGAAACTTGTGATGGCATTGTTTCATCCAGATTCCAATCTCACAAGAACAAGTGTGTGATTAGTTTCATGATACATCACGCAGCAACATGATTTTACAATGTGATAGAGCATGCGGTATAGATGGCTAAATCCTAAATGCTGTCTCTAGAATGAGTGGTGACTCTACGGTTCACGGTTCACCAATCACCATAGCCCTAATAACAGTGTTATGGGTCCTTATTGTTGGTCTATATTGTTGTACAAATGAGTTGGGGCTGGAGTTGGAGTCGGGATTGGAGTCTGGGTCCAAGTCAGTGTCGATAAAAACTTTTTTCATCGGGGTCAGCTTTTATGCCATTTCCCGGAGACCATGGTGCCGGGGAGGGGGAGGGGCCTGGGGTTAGACCCCCCTGGGGATTCCCTCCTCTCGGAGCCTAGGGATTTGATCCGGGCGGCTATCCCCGGAACCGCCACCACCGGGAATTGAACCCGGGGCCTGCTCCGTGGAAGTCCGAAGACATACCACGGAGCTACCGGCTCCCCTCGATAAAAACCCTTGTTCAGAGAAGAGATGTAAAGTCCAGTGTAAACAAATCGCTCAACTGCCCACTTCTCGCCAGAGGTGATGAGAAGGCGTCTGAAATAAAATAATAATAAAAACTATGCGGCTGCTGCGAGCGTCGCGTAAGAAATCCCCAGCGGGGTCAGAAAGTTTCAACACATACGAGGGTGGTTCAATAAGTAACGTAAAATGAGGTTTATCTCAATGAGCAAAAACAGTAGAGCAAAACAACAAATATCACGTGAATCCATGACAAATTTGCTACAAAATGGCAATTTGCGCTTTTCCAAGTTGAAGTTGGTTTCCGACCACGGGCATCATGGAGACATTGATGAAGCAACGTTCCGTTATTGAATTTACTGTGCTGTCTGGCGAAACTTCACCAACAAAATCACGCGAAACTACGCCAAGTTTATCATGAGAACAATGGCTCTATTCAAATTGTTTGGCAGTGGTTCCAAGCGGTTTCAAAAATGGAGAACAAGAAGCATAAGAGACAAGCCTCGATCTGGAAGACCAGTGACCGTCGCAACATCTGAAGCGACCCAGAAGGTGGAAGATCTCATCAGGAAAAACCGGCGCATCCGCATGTGTGATCTCAGCATCAGAGTGAACTGTTCCGTGGGAACAGTTGCCCACCATCATCAAAATCAAACAGCTCGGGATACCACAAGGTCTGCGCCAGATGGGTTCCAAGGAGCTCACAAAAACCAGAAAGAGGCCGGCGCGATATAAAACAACAGTCTGCCTGAATCAGTACAGGAAGCCGGAAGAAAGAGTTCTTCCACGGAGTGGTTACCGGCCGATGAGTCCTGGGTTCACCACTATGAACCTGAGACGAAGAAAACAGGTCCATGCATGGAAAGCATCCCCAGTCTTCTACATCCGGAATTCCGTGCAGGGCCTCTGAGGAAAGGTTATGGCCAACCATCTTTTGGGAGAAGAGGGGTGTCCTCGTGGTTGACTTCCTGCAGTCCGGCCAGACAGTAACAAAAGTTAAACCCGGGTTATATCCAGGTACTGCGAACTTGAAGAGGGCAATTCGTGATAAACGGCCGAACATTGACGTGAGGAGTATCACTATTCACCATGACAACGCACGTCCCCATACTTCAAGAGCAACTCGTGAGGAACTTGTCAAGCTGGGCTGGACGGCGATGCCTCACCCACCGTACAGCCCTGATCTGGCGCCGTCAGACTTCCACCTGTTTCGACCACTGAAGGACTTCCTCCGTGATCAGTGCTTTACAACTGATGACGAATTGAAGATGGCAGTGAAGACGTGGTGCAGGACCACCAACAAGAAGTTCTTCCGGACGGGATTTCGGCGCTGGATGGAGCGATGGGAGAAGTGCCTGGTGGTAAACGGTGGCTGGGTGGAGAAATAAGTTCTGAAGGCCTAGGAAGCTGGATGAATATATATGGTCACAAACGCGAATAGCCATTTTGTAGAGCAGATTTCAGAGAACAGATGGTGTTTGATTCATCTCGTTCAACCAAAATTTGGCTGAAATACAGATGATTTTACGTTACTTATTGAACCGCCCTCGTAAAAGCAAAGTCAAATGGAGCTTAAATGACAGCATACCAAAGTCCTTGCTATCGAATTTCTACGGATTCCCCCGTCCTTCGCCGATTAAGGTGTCTCACTGGTGTTGTAATGCAATGTGTCATGATCGCTGGTTTCTGTCCTGCAGAGCGGACAACGGAGGACGCGGTGGGACCGCCGCAGTCCCGGGGCCGCCTCATGTCGCTGCCGTACGGTTCATCATCGCCCGAGGGCAGGACCGACCTTGCGCCGGGCCGCCCTAGTTCCGAGCGGCCCCGACAGATGTCTCTGGCGGCCATTTCGCCGCTGTTTGACAGTGAGTGGCTCACGGCAAGGCGCAGCCCAGCAGGCTCCAGTGGGATCAGGGATGTGATGTGAGTGGGGTAAATCGATGACTAGTATCAAAGGACAAACATATTTGAGTCGCGATATGTGTACGACGTACAGTCTAGGGTAGATGTTCTGTCCACTTCATCACCTCAACCGATGACGATGTTCCCGGTGAATACAACCTTCGTGAAAACGGCTAGCAGCAGTCCTTTCAGTGCTCTATTCGAATAAATCCTCCATTTCCCTGGTGCGATGTTTTGTTTTTCGCCTGGACGGAAGCTAGGTAGGAAAGTGTTTCTTAAAAACCTTTGTTAAGCGCACCAGTTTAGTTCAATGTTAACTTTGTCCTATCGTGCTGTTTGTCGTGCTACATTCAGTGAATATATTTGAAACTATTTTTGCCCTCGCCCCGGAACCGGGAGAGGCTATAGTAATTGCATGGATTCCACTGCGTGCGAGCACGACCCAGACAGAGCCAGAAAAACAGCGGACAGAACTTGTTGCACGGACAGGAACATTTACCCTAACTGTACGTGTAGTATCTACATTCAGTGTAAGTTATTCTCTACGGTTGTGGATTCACTTTTATTGATTAAAAACACAACTCGAAATGTTGAGATTCCATGAATATGCTTTGTGATAATTAACATTTTTAAATATATAAAATAAATATATTATATATATATTATAATATATTATTATAAATATATATATAATTTATTATATATATATATATATAAATAATATATATATAATATATATATATATATATATTCTTAATATATATAATATATATATGTACAAAATATATATATATATATATATATATTTTATATATATATATGTATAAATATATATATATATATATATATATATATATATATATACTATATATATATATATGTAAGTTGATAACAGAAATCAAATATTGTGATATTATTTAAGAAAACGTTTCAATTAAATGGAGTATGTTGTTCACTGCACAATCGATGAGAGCTGGAATGATACATTCCAGTCTCCATCGATTGGCAGTGAACAAGATACTCAAGCATTTAAACGTTTGTGCTTACTATATCACATATTTGATTTCTGTTATCACTTAGCATATCCGGTCATGGAATCTCAACACACACATATAAATATATTATATATATATATATATATATATTAATATATATATATATATATATATATATGCAAACGTTGCAATACGCTGCGTTATTAAATCGTTGGTCACTTGCCACAATCGATGAAGAGCTGTTCCATTTCAGCGGTTCATCGGTTGTGTACTGACCAAGATACTTGTATTGAAACGTATGCATTTAATTATATCACATTTTTAATTGCATTATCACTAACTCTAAATGTGATATATCTTCTATAAATTAACATGTATTTTGTTTTCGTTTTCAGTGCCGCCCATTCCTGAGGTACCGGCCTCGGCTGACCATCAGGAAGGAAACGTCACACTGCTCTGCAGAGAATTTTCACATGGTCTCTATGAGCTTAGCGGCAACCAACAGGTAGGACAGTCAGTCATTGAGTCTTATCTTACTGGTCGTGAGAACCATGCATTACAATATCATGAGCGATGTCCCACTCGAAAACAGTCTCTGGGTCGAAGAAAGTCCTGCCTCTGTTTTGACACTGAGCGTCCGACCCTGTTGAGACATAACGGACGGTAATCACGCATGATAAGAAAACGCATCGAAAGCAAGTCTCATATCCAGATTTTTGGCCTCCAATCGCAAACGGAGCAGACGTAAAAGTACCTGAGCTTTCGAGATACTTGCAAACAATCATCCACCTTGTAATACTCCCGACTGCCGATCCTAAATCCTTTGTCACGCCGACGTTAACCCGGGTCTGGTGTCCACTGGCCACCGGGAATGTGACGGCCCTCGAGCCGTCCCCCGGGAGTGGTGGCCGTCGGCATAGCGTGAGCCCTCCTCGCAGCTTCGCCCTGCGGGGAAGGGCCTGTTCATGTGGCGGCTGCCCGGTCAGCGGCTCACTTTGACCCACTTTACCCCTTCTCCTTCATCCCATGGCTGCGCAATGGTTCGTCCGTACCGAAGCGGTCTCTCCCTAAGCCAAACCAAACTTGCAAACAACCAGAAATAAACGGTCAAATGAATACCTGACCAGCAGTATGGTGTCATGATAGACTGGCTTCCTGCTACCTCTGATGCATCGCCTCCATGTGTGCAGAGAGCGCCGGGGACGGCGGAGACGACACCTCGCCCTGACGACTGGCTCAACTCGCTGGCGAACGGCCCCGCGCTGGCGGCGGCGGCTGCCCCCCACCGTCGAGGCCGCAATCCATCTCTGGCGTCTGATGTGCTCATCTGCAACGCCCGCTGGCCGGCCAGCGGAGCAGCGCCGCCCACCGCCGCCGCCGCCGCCGCCGCCGCCCCCGCCCCCGCCACCAACCCGTTCATAGGCCCTACCACCGCTTCTGGCAAGACGTTTAAACTGCAAATGTAGGCAATGGTATTAGGAGTATAGTGCTGTAAGGGGAGGGGACAAGTACCCAGGGTGCTGTAGGAGTATAGTGCTGTAAGGGGAGGGGGCAAGTACCCAGGGTGCTGTAGTTGATTGCGTTTATATGAATTAACGACTTCCAATTTTCCGTAGTGATTTCTTTGAAGGTTCGTGGACGCAATTAGGCGAATACATCGACCTTTGGATGAATGTGAGTTATAGGTTCTAGGTATTGGTTCTGCCTTGTCTTGAAAAAGAAACTGCTTTAAATCATGACCGTCAAGAAAATCTAGAGTCAAGTAATACAAGAACATCTCTTATCTCTAGGTTCTTACACACATCTCCCGCAAAACACTGATGCTTGTTGAAATTCTCGTCTGGTGTCGCCTGGCATATGATGTTGACTGAGAATGGATAAGAAAGGCCCGTCAGTATTGTGTGACTGAAACCCACAATATCCATCTGAATAAATGGTTGAATTCATGCCTCCCGGAAGGTAGATAGGGAGATGCAATGGGGTTTGAGTTTGCTCTTCGGTTCATTTCACGCTAATTTAAATATGAAAAGCATTTAGACTGTCTATAAGTGATGTTTTATTTAGAACGCCTTTCATGTTTCTTACCCTTTTCCAAAAAATATTGTGATTGGTGGATGGATACCTGCATTTCGTGTGCAAACTGTGAACGACATATCAATATCGAATAATTAGCCTAGTATTATATTTTATAAAAACATTGCTAATGTGTTGTGACGTCGTGGGCGTGTTTTTTTTTTTTTTTTTTGGCTACCTGCATGTTTGTACTACCAAGTGATATATTTCATACAACGCTTAATTCAAATATTTGGAGTGCATTTGTGTTTAGACAATCCTAGGTTCTCGTCCTGAGAAATGATTACGTGCTAACTCCCATACTTGTTGGCTAGCCATGTATGTATGTACAAGTAGTGACATTTAACACGCACGTTAGAGAATCTCAGAGAGTTACGCTCACTATATGATACACCTGATCCCCCCAAGATTTCGGCTTAAATGAGTCAGACCAGGCACGTAGTCAGGATTTTTCGCGGGGGGGTTGACGTCAGTGGTAAAACTAAATTTCGCTCCTCAGCCATAAGTGTTGATGACCAGGGAGGAGGTCGGTCGCCAGCAGAATCAAATCTTATCCAGTGTAAATCTATTTCACCAAGACAGGGGACATGCCCCCCGTGCCCCCTACTATCTTTGCATACATCCCTGAGTCAGACCAACCAGACTTGAGCTTCATTGATCTGAGGGCCGTAGCGCAGCATGAGACGGCCAGGGGTGGTCGGTCGAACGGTCGGAATCACCCAACATTCCAGTGAAGCTTTCGATGTACCGCTTAAATTGTAGGCACAATAGGTAATCTTCATGACAACTCCCTTGACAATTCCGCAAGTAAACGATGCAAGAACAAATGTTGATCTGATCGACTGAAACAGGAGGCCGATAATATCGTCTTCCCCTCCTGCAGTGTGCGTGTAAAGCCGCCATTGTCTTGCACTACATGCAGTATTCGCACAATTAGGAAGTAGACTGCTGTATGATTTTAGGATCATAGGACATAAGTGAGTGTGACTCGATGTGACCACTGTCTCCGGTTTCGGTGGCCGTACCGGCCCTGTTTGTAGTGCCAGGTTATATGGCGGCACCTGGCTGGGTGCTGTGCAGCCGCTCTTCTGTTTGTATATGCTGCCATATCTGTGTTGTGAGTACAGGAACGAGTCGCGACAATACATAGTTACCATAAGTACACTGCGTTCTGCGTATCATCCATCATCAATGGACGTCATCATGTCACCAATGGACGTCATCATATCATCAATGGACGTCATATCATCAATGGACGTCATCATATCATCAATCACCCTGCCAACAGCGATAGGTATAATGTGTTGGCCATGCATAATGTCTCGAGCATACTTAATCCCATTGGATAAATGCATGTAGGAACAATGGCGTCGCCACCGACCACTGACAATTAATAATAACCAGTAAGGCGGCGTAGTTGGCGATGAACGAGTGAGTGCGAAGGAAATGTATGGTGAATTTAAACTCGATCGGGTGATTTGTATCTGTGATACAAAAAGGGTGAGCACTTGCCACTTGCTGAGGCACCCATCCCTGACTTGAGGAAAAGTGGCGGCTGAGAGGACCCTAGCCACTAGTGGTGGGCATCACAACTAAAAAATGCAGTTCCGTTACTCGTTACTCCGTTACTTTGCTTCAAATGTAACGCAAGTTTATCAAGTCCGTTACTCCGCTGCCTAAGTGTAACCATCACTAGTGCAAGGGTGGATGCCACCCCACCCCCACGTTATTTTCGGGAATAACTCGCGTATTTATCAAAGTATACGGGAGGGATGGTTCTGATTGTGATGACACTTTCAGTGTCCTACTTTAAAGCAATTTGCCACGTTATTCGAAAATTGGAAGGCTTCTTTAAAGTCGTGCAGACGCAAACTGGCGTCCGTTGTATCGATGCTCGAACCAACCACTGTAAACAAAATTCAGTCCCCCTGGAGTAATTGGAGTAGAGATTGCCATGTAGGTTCCCCAATGCGCTACTAAAATAAGTCACTTTTAGAAAAAGTGGCATTCCCACACCCCATTTAGAATGCTAGCACTAGTCCTTAAGCCTTAAACTTTCCTATGGGGTACTTAAAAGGCACCTTTTGCTGAAGAAAAACAAAATATCCACTGATGTTTCCTTTGCGGCGAGCGGCGCGGAAGCGCTGCCAACTTCGACGTGAGGAGAGTGAACAGAAAAGTGTGGCTAAAATACTCCCGTAGAGGCTTGCAGCGACAATAGTTTTTAAATTAACGCGCATGCGCATGAGGCACTGCAAGGCAAGGCCATTTTGGCTCAGTTAACTCGTTGTCGTGACCGTGTTACGCTCGCTGGCGAGGAAGTGTTTTAGGAAAGATGCACTGGTGCATGCGGAGTTATTCAGGCATATCAAAAAGCGTGTTAAACATCTTTATTGAAGTTGATTGTGACGTGTTTTGATTATCTGTTTATCAATCAAGCAACAAACTCCGGTTTGCGGACATCTCC
Organism: Semibalanus balanoides; assembly: GCA_014673585.1. Taxonomy (NCBI): domain Eukaryota; kingdom Metazoa; phylum Arthropoda; class Thecostraca; order Balanomorpha; family Balanidae; genus Semibalanus; species Semibalanus balanoides. The sequence continues at coordinate 990 of VOPJ01010301.1, read as the reverse complement.
ACCGTACAACGAGAAACGATTGAGACGCTGCCCGCTATAATTGAGGGATTCATGGTACGGGGAAAAGCAAGACGCTGTTGATGACATCAAGGTAAACTTTGTATGGCTCAGTTTTCTGCTTTCCGATATGTTTATTGCAAATATTTTGGAAAGTTTTGTATAATACATCATATTTTCAATGTATCTAAAGTTGTGTTTTACTGGAGATTCGTAAAGTTCCTCAACGAACGCATTGTCACTCGGACATCGGACCGGCACAGGCATTCGAATGGAATCAGTCGTGGACGTCTAAGTTTAAATTCGTGTCATTTAGTGACTGTTTGCTTTTCATTTCATGATGAGTAAGTACCTAAATCATAGGCGTTAACTGGCTGCATCTAAAACACTTTTATTTTTAGGTCAAACATGATCAAACATGAAATTATATAGCACCGCAGAAGGGGTTATTCGCGAGGTGTAGACGAATCTATCACGTGCTAATTTGGGTACTTTTTCGGGCTGTTGCGAAGAAAATGTGGAAAAAAGGCTCCGTAAAGGGGGGTCGATTTTGATTGGGGACTTTTTAGGGACCCCTGGGGAATAAAATTACCACCTGAAATTCAAACACCCTGGGTGTATTTGGGGAGTTTAAAAAATACCTATATGGAGGCAGATTCGGGAAAAGAACCCCCAAGGGTGTTCTTATATACCCCTATAGGGGGTCACCCTAGGGTGTATTTGGGGGATGGGAAAAAGTACCGATAAGGAGGTAGGTTTGGAAAAGAATCCCCAGAGGTGTTCTTGTAACCCCCTATAGAGGGTCGTTTATGACAGCTAGATTGCCATCCATAGGGGACTGATTTTTTTACAGTGTACACTGTAAAAAAAAATCAGTCAAAAACGGCCCCCTATACGGAGCTTTTATTTCCACATTTTCTTCGCAGCAGCCCAAAAAGTACGAAATTTGCACGCGATAGATTCAACTACACCTCGCGAATAACCCCTTCTGCG
>VOPJ01010300.1:9460-39363 GCA_014673585.1 Semibalanus balanoides | reverse complement strand
GTTCGCTGGTTGGGGCGGAGCCTGTTCAATGGTTAGGGCGGAGCCTGATCGATCCCACCTCGTGTCATGCATGGTGAGCAGGGATGTCGTTTTGTATTATATTATGATGCAAGAGCACCCCAGTGTAGTGTAGATGTCAGCACCCATAATCATGACTGAGCACGCCTAAAATTGAATGACCCAAAAGGAATGAATTGTTATTTGTATTTACCCCCTCGCTCAACAACTTTTCGCGGACATCCCCCCACTCAACAACTTTTCCTTAACATCCCTCCTAGGCGCGGAACCAGGGGCGCTAGGGCGCCCTCTCTCTGAGCCGGGTCACGCCCATGGCGCGTCCGGAGGGCGCAACTTTTCGTATGTGGCGCTTCCCCCCTGACCGAAATCCTGGATCCACGCCTGCCTCCCACCCGCTCAAAAACGTTTCGCAACAGCAACAACTGAGGGCTGTCATTGAAATAGGCCTTGAGCTGGAGCATCCCCCTAATCACTTTCATAAAACTGAACCTTTGATGGTGGCCCGGGCTCGGGTCGAAGTGTCACGTATGGACTGGCCACGTGCGGGGAACAGGGCGTCCCGTGCGTTCTTGCGTACCAACCTATGCGGAGGCGTAGTGAAGGAAATAAACCAAGGGTGAAGAGTAAACAATCATCAAAGAGTCTTATTTTTATAATTATAGACACTAATCTGTTTTTTGGTGTCTCCCGAAAAAATGTATATATGATAACGGGTCACTGGATTACCGGGCCAATGGGATAGCGGGTCAAGTTATCTCTAACAAAATGCTAATGGGTTAACGGTTCAACAGGTCAGCCATCCTCAAGTACAGAGGCTCACAGCGAAAAGAGTATGGTTACTCCCTTGTGATGCCCAGAATGACTCCGTCACCCTGCTTCCCCATTGCGCAGACCGCAGTTCGTTGCTTCAAGCTATGCGGTACAGTATAACTTCAGGCGTTTACTACTAGTGCCATCTAGGGACGGGAATATAAGTAGGCATGTGTGATGTTGCTTTTCGTTCTGCAGTCGCTCCCATCAACAACTCGTAAGCCGTAACGAAAAGCTGAGCAACGGGCATCACCTATCGTTTATTGATTTTGATGTTCTTGGCGACAATATGGTGACAGTGAAACAGAAACTGGTATAGATGTAGGGTGATGAGCATTGTGCGCCTTCATCAAGCAAATCATCTATAATTTCTCACTTAATTCATCAACCGGCATTACCCCGACCGGAGACTCCATTACCCCAATTGGAATCATTACCCCTTGTTTGAGAATCAATGTTCTAGTAACTTCACGATAACATGTACAGATCCAACGGCGGATTCCAGGGGCATCAGAGTGAAGTCCCCAAAGGCATATCTCCTTCAATGTCATACGTATCGTTCATTTATCAAAGCATATATCGGACGAACCGTCGGTTCGTTAACAGTTGACAGATGAACGTCAGGAATGATCGCCCTATCTGTGTCCTCGTCAGGGAGGGCACGGGGACTGACCTCCTGTCAGGACCGGCACGGGGACTGACCTCCCATCTTCCCGTCATGGCTGGCAAGGGGCTAACATCCCGTCTCCCCGTCAGGGCGAGCACGGCGACTGACCTCCATCTCCCCGTGTCCCCGTCAGCGAGACTGACCTCCCATCTCCCGTGTCTCCGGCAGTGCGGGTGCGAGGACGCCGTCTCCCCGGTCGCCAGCTCCACCAGCCTCAGTTCGGAGGAGGCCAAGAGGCCGTCACCGGCCGAACGCTCTGCGCAGCTGGTGCGGGACCTGGAGCGGCTCAACAGCGCGCCGGCCGGCACCCTGACCAGGGTGACGCGGTCCGGTAGTGACCGCGCCGCGCACAACGCCGCCCGGCCCGCCATCAACCGGCACGTCAGCAAGTAGTGGGCAGCGGCGCCGGCGCCCCCTGCCGGCCCAGTCTCAGTCGGGAGCTGCCGCGCTGCTCTGCCCGCCGTGCACCTCTTCCCGGCAGTGAGTGAAGGTGCAACCCGCTGGTGTGAGGCGGCGCGGCCAGACCCCGCCACGGACGGAGTGAGGCGCTCTCCTGTCAGTGGCCCCACGAAGGAGCCGCGAGTGTGCGGAGTGTGTGACGTGTTGAATGTGTGACGTGTCAAGTATGTGACGTGTCGAGTGTGTGACGTGTGGAGAGTGTGACGTGTCAAGAGTGTGTGACGTGTGGAGCGTGTGACGTGTGGAGTGTGACGTGTCAAGAGTGTGTGACGCCCTGCGAAATGTCCCAGGAGGGATGGCAGGACGCTCGCCTGAGTGAAACGTCAGAGAGTGGTGTGGGGCGACAGAGAGCTGTCGGCGAGTCAACAGATGTCGCTGGCGGCGGTGAGTCTCGGCCAGCTGTGCACATGTCGAGTGTGTCGGGCCCCGCCCCGGCCCATCAGAGTACCCCGCCCGCGCCCGGCACATGCACCTCTCGCCCGCGAATGTGTCTGCCGCCGGCGTGTACCCGGCCAGTGTTAAGATGTGCCTTACTTTTAAGACCAGTGCTAGTCCGCGCGCGTGCTCCGTGCGCCGCGCCCACCTACCGCAGCGGCGCCCCGCGCGGCCACCACCCCCGGCCGTCCGATGTAGCTCCGATCACTTAGCGCGTCCGCTCCCGTTTTTAATATGAAGGTTGTGAAACAATAATAACCGGAAAGTGTCCATGTTATTTTCCACCGATGATTTGCGCCGGTCACCACACCTCGGCCGTAGCGGCCAAACAACACCACGACGGACACCGCGACGGGCAAACACCTAGAGCGGCGCGCGCGGCACGAGCGACGCCGGCCGCGGCCAGCGCCGGCCGACCCGCCCGAGACCCTGCAGAGAGCCACCGAGACACACGCCGGCACAGACGCCGCCGGACAACGCGCACGCGCGAGAGACGACGACGAAGACGACACTGAACTGTTCGGGCGCCGCGCGTGGCGCCCTTCCCCTCCCGCCGGATCCGCCCGACTGCCACCACAGCGGCGCTCTCACACGAAGCCGAAGTTTTTGGTTTTGATGGCGAGCAGCAGCTTGGAGCGGAGGATCAGCTTGCTGGAGTAGAGCGGCACGTACAGCCGGGAGATGCACGTGTTGGCCGTGGGCAGGTGGTGGTCGTCGGCTGGCCGGATCGTCACCGACGGCATCGGCTGGAAGCCGTCCTCGCTGGCGGGCAGCGCCGGCGAGCCCGTCCAGAAGTACCAACCTTGCGCACGCGGCACAACACCGGTCAGCGGAAGCAATGCATCATGAGACACAGAGATGGTTCAGTTGGACACAACCTGGGCTCTGGTAGCTTTTAATAAGCGGTGCCAACAATGACGAATGACGAACATAAAAGCGTTTACGGTACCGGCATTTGCCGGTATATTTGGCTTCAACAGAAACAGCCGATATATTTTGCTAACGTAACAACTTTGTTCCACGACCACCGACCAACGTTAATCAACACAATATCATCGTAGAAGAACAGACTATTGAGCTGTACAAACACACAGACTGTGTGTCTGCGCAGTGTGACACAGAGCACCACTGCCTTCCAATACCTCCACTCTCACACCCAGACCTTGGGGCCGGCATCCCTCTGCAGTATCTGCCGCGAGGAGGCGCGGACACCCCAGAGCACGTGCTCTTCCGGTGCCCGTGCCTGGCCGGAGCCCGCCTCTGCCTGCTGGGCAACACACATTAACCGCCGGAGACGATGAAGGAGGCGGACGTCATCGCGGCCTCAGCTGCAGCCTATTTACGCTACAAGGAGCCCCTCCGGGGCTACGGCGCGACCCCTAGGCCCCGCCCAGGAGTACTAACAACAACAGTCCCACCACCAGGTGCAGGTACTGACCAGATCCTGTTTCTCGGGCTTGGTCATTTTCTCGACGATCTGCCAGAGCCAGCGTTTGAACCTGACCCGGTCGCTTCGCCGGCTCCGCCGCTCTCGTCGTTTGAAGCTGGTGTAGGGATGGAGTGGGCACCGAGATGTCTTCGACGCCGTTGACCAGCAGGCGCAGGTCCTCAGCCGTCAGCGGGTCCAGCACCGTCTGTGGCAGCACGTCCAGCACGCCGGCCCGCAGCGCCTGCAGCAACGACGGCAGCCAAACGGACACACGGCGTCAGACACTGACACTGGGATGGGGCACTGGAAGCTATGTTTGACCTTTTTAAATACAAAATGAAACTTTTTTTTACATTTATCGTCGGATAAAACTCAAATACCGGCGAGTGGTACTTGTGTCGTCCGAAATGCCAACCATTGACAAGACGCCCAACTACAGGACATGCCCGTACAGGGCATAACTATTGATTCTTCATCATCGCCCACTGCAGAATCCACCCAGCCGAAGCAAACACGCGCGCAGACGTCATGCACTCACCTCCAGCGCCTTCTGCTGACACTTGACCATTCGGTACAGAGCGTAGCGTCGCACATAGTCGTAGACGTTCTGTGAGGTCACCTCGAGGTCGCCGCCGCGGGGCACGAGGTCAACCGTGCAGCCGCCCTCCTCAGGACACAGGTCGATACTGAAACGTCACCGGCACGGACGAGTGAGACAGCGCAGGAACAAAACTGCCACGATCGAACACCAAGAGCCCGGCAGGCAGCAACAAACTCCAGTGAGACGTCAACAACCGATACAAGCGATGGAATGCAATGCAATAAACAAAATATGTTTTTGGTCAAAACCAACAAAAAGTGGGTGTTCAAAATATAGGGAAAAGTATGAATCCTAGTTTAATGAATAGTTGATGTTTTGTGCGTCCACTATATTGGGCATTGGCACCATTTACAAACACAAACAATTCGTGACGGGCTGATGTGTTTCGTTTCTGCTCCACCCCTCGTAATTTAGGAACATTCCATTTACCCCAAACCATCACCGACCACCACCGCGTTAACCGCCAGCCGGCGCAGCGCACCCCACCTGAAAGACGATCCGCGCCGAGAAGAGGCCGTCCTTGTCGCCCTTGGTCTCGGCGTCCACCACCAGCTGGCGCAGTGACTCGTAGATAGCCGGGTCGAAGAAGGCCAGGTCGTGGAAACGTACCGGCCGGCCCAGGATGTACTTATACACGTGTCGACACATGGAGATCGGACTCAGCTCGTTCTGCAGCAGGCACAGGCCCATGATGCGGCCCACGTTGCGGAAGGCGTTGATGCGCTCGGGCGTCGGCCGGCCCTGCCACGGCGCGTAGAAGCCGCGCTTGCCGGGGCAGTAGAAGAGCGGCGACTGGTCCCGCTCCTCGGCGGTCTCCTCCTCGCTGGTCTGCCGCGCGGCCACCTTGGGGCGCGACTTGTCGCCGAGCAGCGACTCAGAGGCAGCCGCCTCACGGCTGTGACTATGCAGCATGTCGACTGCCTCCTCCACCCGCTGCCGCAGCGTCTCCTCCGAGGCCAGCAGCAGCAGCAGCTGCGCCGGCGACAGGTCCAGCAGCATGCCCGTGATCTTCTGCGCCTGGTGCGGCCGCAGCGCGCGCACGCGCGGGTACAGGCGCGCACCCAGCTGCTGCAGGTGCGGCGACAGGTGGTCGTTGGCGCGAGCGTCGCTCAGCTGGCCGGGCGTGAAGGGGCGCGCATCGCACGAGAGGGTGCGGCGGCCCTCGCGACCACGCGACAGGCGCGCCTGCGACGCGTCCCGGCTGCTCTTGTACTTGTGGTGGTACGAGGAGAAGGCGTACGTCTTGCCGAGCTGCACCGTCTGGCAGCTCTCCAGGTTCGGCAGCGGTTTGGGCTGCAGCAGCGCCTCGGCGATGGCCGTGTAGAAGCTGCGCGCCACGCCCGTGCCCTCGCCCGGCTCGTCCTTGAAGGTGACCTTGACACGGCTGAAGGCGAGCGGCGGGTGCGAGGCCGTGCTGCGTCGGCTGTTGCTGCTGTACTGCGTGTTGAGCTCCTTGAACGTCTGCGTGATGAGCGCGGAGCGCTCGCGCTCCATCTTGTTGAAAACGATGTCGCGCTGCTGCGAGGTACGCAGCTTCTCCATCTCGCGGCGGAACTTGGACTCCTTGACGGGGAAGCCGCCCAGCTCCGAGATGACCGAGCCCTGTTCAAGACCGACGTCGTCGATAAACACGCGGGCGAACAGGTCCAGCAGCAGGTGCCAGCGGCCGAGCAGCATGTCCTGCGACACGTCCAGGTCGGAGCCGGAGGCGGCTGCGGCGCCGGACGGGCCCGGCTCGGGTGTCGGCTGTTGGCCGGACGGCCCGGGCCGAGCGCCGTCCGACGGACCACCACCCTCCTTGTCGATATGCACCATCATTGAGCCGACGCGCACGATCACACTCTTCACTGACTGCCGCTCGCCGTCCGTCGGCTTCTTGGGCGAGACGATGATGGGTGCGCGCGGCGGCGGCGCGCCCTCCTCGCCACGCGTCGACAAGTTCTGCGGCTGGTCACCGTCGGCGGCGGGCAGCAGTGCCGAGCCCGCCTCCAGCAGCCGCTCCACGTGGCCGAGTCCCTCTCCCAGCTCCGACTCAGGCCGGCCGCGCGGCGAGAACGCCGTCCGCGCGCCACTGCCGCCGCCGCCACCACCACTACTGCCACCACCACTACTACCGCCGCTACCACCGCCGCTGCCGGTGCCACCCGGCCGGAAGCTGGTGCCGGCGCCGGCCAGCTCGCCGGAGCGCGACGCCAGCCCCAGGTGTGTGGGCACGCCCTGGAGCGGGTGAGCGCGGCCCGGCTCGCCGCCACTGGGCACCGCCGGCGGGATGCCGAACAGGTCCTCGCGACGCGCGGTCGGCTGCAGCAGGTGGGGCCGCTCTGCCAGCGGCAGCACCTCAGACAGCGAGCCGGCGAACGGGTCCGGCTGCGGCGCGCCCACGAACAGCGTCGACTCGGAGCGCTGGAAGAACGGGTGGCGGCGGCCGCGGCCGGCCGGCGCCGACGCCGCCGACAGCTGCGAGTCGTCGTCGGTCACCGAGTCCGTCTCCATCGGCGCCGGGTTGTTGTTGGTCACGTCCGTCTCGGAGTTGTCGTCATCGCCGGCGTCATCGGCCGGGTCGAGGTCCAGCAGCCGGTCGACGGCCGACTCGGGCCCGGCCTTCAGCTCCGAGCCGGACCGCATGTAGTAGATGAGCGCGTCGAACACGTAGGCCACATGCCGCAGCGCCGCAATGTCGATCACGGGCAGCGCTTCGGCGTGCTCGCCGTTGTGGGAGCGCATCAGCGACAGACAGTAGGTGAGGAAGTCGCGCCTGGCCGTCTGATGGTCGGCGAACGTCACAGCGCCTCGGCCGCGATCCTTCCGCGGCGGCCCCGTCGAGCCGGCGGTCGGCGCGGCCGGCGCCGTCGGGTCGGCACGCGACAGAGACTGGCCGAAGCGCAGCTGTGCCTCGGTCGAGTCCATGACGGCCAGCAGCCAGGACCAAGTGGGCTGCAGGTGGAGCTCCAGGTAACCCTGCAGGCGGCGCCAGTCGGAGCCGAGCAGGTCCGCTCCCAGCGGCAGCAGCGAGCCTTCCGGCTGGCCGCAGTCCCGCGCCACGCTCAGCAGGTCAGCCACCTGACGCACCACCAGCGCGAACGCGCGCGCCAGGCACGAGGCCGTGGTGGCCATGGTGACCGGCTCGGGCACGCTGCTCTGCACCGACGACGGCACGGCGCTGGTCGTGAACCGGCGGCTCGCGCTCGGGTCTATGTACACCAGATTGCTGCTGCCGCCGGCCGCGCGCGAGCCCGGCTCCTGCGCCCGCGATCGTATCGCCCACTGCATGCTCTGCGGCGTGAGGTTGACGCGGGCGCTGGCGGTGCCGCTGCCGGCCGCGCCGCCGCCGGTGCCGGTGCGCCGCTCCAGCTGGTCCTCGGTGAACAGCTCCGTCTCCTGGTCATCGGTCTCGCCCTGCTCCGAGTCCTCCTCCTCGTCCTCGGCCTCGGACGGGCTGCCGCTGCGGTCGTCGCTGAAGAGGCCGATGCTGGCGAGCGCCGCGTCTGAGCCGGCGGTGGCGCGCGTCTGCACGCTCTGCTGGCCGCCAGAGACGTTGTCCTGCGCCGACTGGTTGTCGTCTGAGTCGGAGTCGGTTTCGGCCAGCAGGTCGAGCTCCATGTCCGACTCGCCGCCACCCTCCTCGCGGTCAGCGCGGTCCGCCTGCTCCTCCAACTCAGAGCCACCGCCTGGCGACACAGCCGGAACGGTCACACACAGCGCAACTGTTGCTCACATTCTGGTCACATATAGAGCCGACACAGTTCTGGCTACATATACACACCCGTGAGCATTTTAAAGCCGATCACGCAGACGGAGAAACAAACAAACATACTGTCAAATACAAACACCCAAACCATCAAATTGACCATCCCACGGCTAACACAAGCACAATTATATCATTGACCAACACAAAACATTTAATGGCCAAAAGTTATCTCTCCCTCATCCATGCTTCTCGCACATCATGAAAACCACACCACCCGCTGAGCCCGTCTAACCACCACCCGGCGTACTCACCATCGTTGTCATCCTGCTCCTCCCTGGAGAGCTGATACATGACGGAGGCTGCTGACGCGCCGCCTCCCCCAGCCGACGGGCCGGCCGGCGGCGGGCCGGCGGAGGCGCGCGGCTGCAGCGCCGGCGCCGGACTGCGCGCGCGCGCCGAGCCCGACCCGCTGCCGCCCGCCGACGCCACGATCGGGTCGACGGCGAACAGCTCCTCGGATCCCTGCAGCGCCTCCTGGCCGGTCTGCGCCAGCTGGAACGGCGCCGTCGGCCGCGCCACGCCCATGCGCACGGGCGCGATCAGGCTATTGGCCGTCTGACAGAGCTCCTCGACGGCTGGCGAGAGCAGACTGTGGAACACCAGCCGGCACCGCTGGATCGTACTGGTACCGGAGCTGCGGGGAGAGGGAGAACGGTGTCACAGTTGGAGCCAGAGCTGCGAGGAGAAGGGTAACGCTTTAAGCTACATACATTCACATATACTTCATATGACCCTGATCTTTTTGGTCATTCCGTTCCAAAATATAGTATCGAGGCAAAGTGGCACACGACTACACGCGAATACATCTACAGCTTCGCATACATCTCCGGATGAATGACAAAGAAACAGCTCAGGTACTCAACAACTCATAGTCAGTGATACAGTGCAATAATATCACATGCATATGACATTATCTATAAATATGACAAGAGCAGGACCAATAGGGCTTATGAGCCCTCAACACCTGATAATCAACATCAAGCATAAAAAGCGCAATTACAACGTATGCCCCACCCCTGCTATACACACTAACGCCACCTACCTCTTCTTCTTGACACCGGTGGGCGGCGTCTCCACGCTGAGGATGACGAAGATGCGAGCGACGGAGCGGACGAAGCGGCGCGCCACAGCCGTGGCCGCCTCCGGCTGGCTGCGCATCTCCCGGATCAGCGTCGTCAGTAGCACGTTCAGCATCTGTCGGCGGCATGTCCAGTCAGCACGTCAGAAATCTGGCCACGGGCCGACACCGGCCACCACGGGCTGATAGATCCCATGTGGCACGCAAACAGCAGCAGTCTAACACACTACGCAACAGACTGCAGGCTGGCACACTACTCAGTGCGCTCAGACTCTTGGAGCTCGATATATCGAGATATCTCGAGATTACTCGAGATATCACTGGCAAAGCACGACAGTCACCAGCCTCGTTTTGACCGCCACTTCCATACCAGGTATGGACGGATCTCAGATTGTATTTTGCCAAATCGAAACATATTGCACTTTCCTATACAACTATGACGTGACAAACAGTTCACAAAGCCCGCAGTTCATCACGATCATCTGTGCAGCTGCGAACCACCGCGCGGCAGGCGGAAGAGGGCGCCACCTTCACCATACGTACCTCGACGGAGCACTTGACGAGCAGGCAGTGGACGAACTTGTCCAGCAGAGTGGTGCCGGTCTGCCCCAGCCGGTTGCCCGTGGTGGCGGACGGCGCCGGGTCCGCGCTGGCCGCAACGCTGCCTGAGAGTCACACAAGACGCGGCGGGGTCAGTCGGCGTCCAGAAAGTCACAGAGACACACGGAGTCAGAGTTACATGGAGTCAGAGTCACACAGAGTCAGAGTCATACAGATTCAGAGTCACACAGAGTCAGAGTCACACGGAGTCAGAATCACACGGAGTCAGAGTCACACAGAGTCAGAGTCACACAGAGTCAGAATCACACGGAGTCAGAATCACACGGAGTCAGAATCACACGGAGTCAGAGTCATCAGTCCCACGGAGTCGGAGTCACACTCTACCAGTATTATTAAATACTAAATGTATTCAACTTAAAAATATATAACTCCAATCCTATTCATTCACTGTCGGCCTACGTCTGTTCGCTGCCTTCACCACCAGCAGGGCGGCGGTACTGGCGCCTGTCACCTGTCCTCTTCAGTTACACTCACTGCAGCCGTTACCAAGCCGCCGTCCCCCCCCCACAGAGAACCACACGACTGCCGTTACCTGTGTTGATCATGGCGCTGACGGCCGGCCAGTCCTTCAGCAGTGTCTCCAGCGCGCGGCGGGCGAACCGCGGCGGCTCCAGGTCGTGGTCGGGGCATCTCAATGTCTAACACAACGCACAGAGACACACATACGATGGTCAGAGCCCGGACGTCCACCACTGGCTGACAGGTGGCACACGATCAAGAATAGTTTAGTTGAGAAAATACGGCTGAGTTAGCTCACAATGACGCAAAAAAATCAGTGAATGCTTGTCTCTTCGCTTATGACACTACTCAGTGCAATGAGAGAGCTGACTGATTACACTGACACAATGTGCTTGTTAACTAGACATTGTTGTGGAACGTGACAGCTGCCGCTCCAGTCATTTGGCATCCACTCCCTCAATGTGACTGAATCACTCAGTGCAATCACTGTGTATACGGCGCTGCGTGTCACTCCCTGTCGACAAGTGAACCCAATACATAGAAACAGCACCAGATAAGCAGACACAGAGCCGGGCACAGAGCCGGGTGAGTGTCCCGTGGCCTCCACCCGCCCTGCCCCTGCCCTGCCCGGGCCGGAGCCGCCTCTTACCGAGATCGGCCGTCTTGCGGACGGAGGAGGCGGCACGGGGCCGCGGTCGGTACACCTTCTGCTCGGTGGTCTGTCGGCCAACAGTCTGTACCAGGAACAGCAGGATGTTCTCCCCTCTGCGGGCAGGGGACGAGCAGTCAGCGTCAGTATATGGCGGGGACGGCGGGAATCAGCGTCAGAATATGGCGGGACGGCGGCAGTCAGAGTCAGTATAGGACGGGGACGGCGGGAGAGGTGATATGACGTCGGTACGAGTCAGACGCCAACACTCAGATGACAGCTGATGTACGCAGTATTCATTAAACGAAAGCCCTCCGTCCTGTAGTCCTGGGATGTTTCCAACAAATTAATATCAGCACAATATGTGATATAGCGGACAAAATTAATACGGTCTGCCTGTCCTTTTCATAGTCTAAAATTCATCAGTTTACGCAATACTCCCCCTCTCCCGACTCGGACACGGTATGTGTCGAGCGCCGAGCGGACCCACGTACCGTGCGTTGGTGTGGCTGGCCAGGTCGGTCTCGGCCACCAGCCGGCACAGCAGGTCGTAACGCGGCGCCTGCGAGCCACTGATGAGCGTCTTACACTTGCACTTCTCCCAGCAGTCGCAGTAGGCGGAAGGTGAGGTGTTCTTCACCTAAGAACCCCCGGGACGGGGGGCAGTCAGGGCGGGGGGGGGCGACACGAGTGGGCACGGAGGTTACAAGTTACATCTCAGTCGCCACGGCCCAGCCCGTGCTACAGTTCGCCAGGCGGGGCACACATCAATAATTTCAGCACGCCTACTGGTGACCGAAGAAACCGTACTGACCACACACGGGAAACTAAAGTTACGATAGATCACTCATGCGATGTCTCCATCTGTGTTGTAAGACCATACAACAGAAATGCCTTCAATTCGCATCAATTAAAAGTTCCCGTACAAGTGTGGCCGGTTTTCGGAGCACGTTCCCTCTGTGGCCGGCGCGGCTGGCCACCACTCACCCTATAGTCGTGTCCCTTGTGGCAGATGCGGGCACACTCGGTACAGCAGCAGAGCGAGCCGACCAGGCCGCAGGTGCGACACTCGAAGATATCCTGCCGAGCGACCGGAGCCGGCGGTCAGTACAGCACACACAGTCCACACAACACAGAGTCAGTACAGAGTGAGTCAGTACAGGCTGAGTCAGCACAGGCTAAGTCAGCACAGTACGTCAGTATTGTGGTATAGAGTCGGTGGTCGGCAGAGTCCAAGAAGCTCGGCTTCACACAGGACACATGCCAGCACAATGATAACGGCGATGTTAAAATGACCAAATATTACTTACAAGAAAGTCCCCTAGTGACATCTAACAAACAACAGTCACAATGTGAAGCATACCACACCAATGAGTTATCCAGTCAGCGGGGAAACATTTGTAGCCCTACCAATGAACATATTGTAGTATCACTTCCACAGCAAACGAATACACATTAACTTTGCCCAAGTAATCCCAGGAGCATGATGCATCTCAGCACTTCCCACATTCCCATCCAGTCAACAGGCCCTGCTTTATCCCCCTCTACATCCCACTCCGTCCGACTTCACCATCTCGCCCCCCCCCCCCACTCATGCATGCTGCCGTGCTGTCCCGAAGCACCCCCTCCCCGCCTGTCGGCGCAGCGTTCTGACCTGGTTGACGTGCTCGGCGCCGGTCCACGTGAAGCTGCACGTATCGTTGCAGCAGAGCACGTACATGGGGTTGTCGTCGGCTGAGCTGCCGGCCGGGTATATCATCGACTGCAGCGTCTGCTGGCAGCTCTCCGCGTCGCCCGGGTGCAGCTCCTGACACACACGCACACAAACATGTCAGACGAGCATGGCATAGACAGGTGGCAGTGTTCACGGTACGTCCCAGGCAGGCGATGGACTCAGTCCTTCAAACATCAGAGGGACTCAGTCCATCAAAGAGCCATAGTCATTTCTACCCTGGTGTAGTTGGTGAGTATAGTATCAGTTTACTTCAAGCAGACTCTGAACAGAGTCAGACTTTCAACATAGTCAGACTCAGAAGCAAAGTCAGAATCTGTCAAACAGAGTAAGACTCTGGAGGCTACCGAAGAAAAGTACAGCTACCGCGAATCTTCGAGATGCCAGAGCGTAGAAGCCTATTAGTTCCTATTAACTTTCCATTGACACCATCCATATTTGAATTTTCATATCGCGAGTTCCACTTTAAAAAATAACTAACCTTAAAACTTGTGATCGACACGTTTCTAATATCGCTTTTCAAGCAATGCAATATAACATAAGAACAGAAACTATGCAAACCCGTGCCTGTGCCGCTGACCGTGCGCGCCCATGCCGTTACCTTAGCGATCCTCTGAGCGGTGTCGAGCAGCTGGGTGGCGGCGCGGTAGGCGCGGCCACAGACCGCCTGCATCAGCGGTGTATAGCCCTGCACGTCACGGCTACACAGCAGCTCCTTCAGGTAGGGCGCCAGCGCGGGACTCTCACAGATGCGCCACAGCGCTTGTGAGCGTTCGCCCTTCCGCTCGCCGGGTCGGTGAGAATGGTGCGGCATGCTGGGGCCGTGGCGTGGGGGGGGGGGGGGGAGTGGTCAGCAGGGACAGACGATTACTGGGGCCTGGTGATAATGGGAGGGGTGGTCAGTAGACAGACGACCATCTGATTGACCTCCAGTCGGTAGTTAAAGGGAAATACGAGATAGTTCAGTTATGACACGGGAGTGAATGGCTAATGAAAACACCGCCTTGCGAGGAATTAACATAAGTCACGTGAATCACATTTGCGACGCGGTTTTCTTCCGGTATACGAAACACAGTTGGATATTCACGGGTCAACTATGGCGCAGCTATAACTGAAAGTGAATGGCATACGAGTCACAAACGACTGGCTGAGGTCCCCCTCCGCCCTCCGCCGATACCGCCGCTGTCTGGCCGATAGGACGTAATGGGTAGACGGCCTGGCAGTTCACACTGACTGATCTGTTTGGAGGTGGAGGGAGCGTCACTGACTGATCTGTCTGGAGGTGGAGGAAGCGTCACTGACAGATCTGTTTGGAGGTGGAGGGGGCGTCACTGACTGATCTGTCTGGAGGTGGAGGGAGCGTCACTGACAGATCTGTTTAAAGGTGGAGGGAGCGTCACTGACAGATCTGTTTGGAGGTGGAGGGAGCGTCACTGACCTGATCTGTTTGGAGGTGGAGGGGGCGTCACTGACTGATCTGTTTGGAGGTGGAGGGAGCGTCACTGACAGATCTGTTTAAAGGTGGAGGGAGCGTCACTGACCAATCTGTTTGGAGGTGGAGGCGGCGGTGACGCCACCGCCCGCTGCGCCGCCACTGGGCTCGTCGTCGCCGCTGTGCGGGTCGATCGGCTCGGGTGGCCAGGGCATGTCGGCGGCGGTGACAGCGCGGCCCAGCTGCGGGAACTCCTCGCTGTAGACCTCCTCCCGCTCCAGGGCGGCAGGGTCGTGCTGCTCGGCGCCGGCGCTGCCGGCCACCAGCAGGCNAAAAGTTCCCGTACAAGTGTGGCCGGTTTTCGGAGCACGTTCCCTTCCGTACGCCGGCCCGCGGCTGCCACTCACTTCACCTACTAGTCGTGGTCCCGTGTTGGCAGATGCGGCCAGCTCGCGGTACAGCTCAGGCCAAAGGCGGCCGACCAGGCCGCAGGTGCGACACTCGAAGATATCCTGCCGAGCGACCGGAGCCGGCGGTCAGGACAGCACACACAGTCCACACACCACAGTCAGTACAGGCCAAGTCAGCACAGTACGTCAGTATTGTGGTATAGAGTCGGTGGTCGGCAAAGAGTCCAAGAAGCTCGGCTTCACACAGGACACGTCGTGCCAGCATAATGATAACGGCGATGTTAAAATGACCAAACATGACTTACAAGAAAGTCCCCTAGTGACATCTAACAAACAACAGTCACAATGTGAAGCATACCACACCAATGTGGATGTTATCCAGTTCACCGGGGAAACTTTGTAGCCCTACAATGATACATTTGTAGTAATCACTTCCACAGCATAACGGAATACACTATTAACTTTTGCCCTAAGTAATCCCTATGGAGCATTGATGCTATCTTCAAGCACTTCCAATTCCATCCAGTCAACAGCCCTGCTTTATCCCCTCTACATCCATTCCGTCGACTTCTACCATCCTCCCCCCCTCCCCTCCCTCTGTCATGGCCTGCCGTGCTGTCCCGAAGCACCCCCTCCCCGCCTGTCGGCGCAGCGTTCTGACCTGGTTGACGTGCTCGGCGCCGGTCCACGTGAAGCTGCACGTATCGTTGCAGCAGAGCACGTACATGGGGTTGTCGTCGGCTGAGCTGCCGGCCGGGTATATCATCGACTGCAGCGTCTGCTGGCAGCTCTCCGCGTCGCCCGGGTGCAGCTCCTGACACACACGCACACAAACATGTCAGACGAGCATGGCATAGACAGGTGGCAGTGTTCACGGTACGTCCCAGGCAGGCGATGGACTCAGTCCTTCAAACATCAGAGGGACTCAGTCCATCAAAGAGCCATAGTCATTTCTACCCTGGTGTAGTTGGTGAGTATAGTATCAGTTTACTTCAAGCAGACTCTGAACAGAGTCAGACTTTCAACATAGTCAGACTCAGAAGCAAAGTCAGAATCTGTCAAACAGAGTAAGACTCTGGAGGCTACCGAAGAAAAGTACAGCTACCGCGAATCTTCGAGATGCCAGAGCGTAGAAGCCTATTAGTTCCTATTAACTTTCCATTGACACCATCCATATTTGAATTTTCATATCGCGAGTTCCACTTTAAAAAATAACTAACCTTAAAACTTGTGATCGACACGTTTCTAATATCGCTTTTCAAGCAATGCAATATAACATAAGAACAGAAACTATGCAAACCCGTGCCTGTGCCGCTGACCGTGCGCGCCCATGCCGTTACCTTAGCGATCCTCTGAGCGGTGTCGAGCAGCTGGGTGGCGGCGCGGTAGGCGCGGCCACAGACCGCCTGCATCAGCGGTGTATAGCCCTGCACGTCACGGCTACACAGCAGCTCCTTCAGGTAGGGCGCCAGCGCGGGACTCTCACAGATGCGCCACAGCGCCTTGTGAGCGTTCGCCTTCCGCTCGCCGGGGTCGGTGAGAATGGTCGGCATGCTGGGGCCTGGCGGTGGGGGTGGTGGGGGAGTGAGTGCAGCAAGGGGCAGCACGCCACTTTCTGTGGCCTGCGGAGTAATGTTGATCTGCATGTGGTCAGTGGATGAGTGGTCAGTAGACAGACGACCATCTGATTGACCTCCAGTCGGTAGTTAAAGGGAAATACGAGATAGTTCAGTTATGACACGGGAGTGAATGGCTAATGAAAACACCGCCTTGCGAGGAATTAACATAAGTCACGTGAATCACATTTGCGACGCGGTTTTCTTCCGGTATACGAAACACAGTTGGATATTCACGGGTCAACTATGGCGCAGCTATAACTGAAAGTGAATGGCATACGAGTCACAAACGACTGGCTGAGGTCCCCCTCCGCCCTCCGCCGATACCGCCGCTGTCTGGCCGATAGGACGTAATGGGTAGACGGCCTGGCAGTTCACACTGACTGATCTGTTTGGAGGTGGAGGGAGCGTCACTGACTGATCTGTCTGGAGGTGGAGGAAGCGTCACTGACAGATCTGTTTGGAGGTGGAGGGGGCGTCACTGACTGATCTGTCTGGAGGTGGAGGGAGCGTCACTGACAGATCTGTTTAAAGGTGGAGGGAGCGTCACTGACAGATCTGTTTGGAGGTGGAGGGAGCGTCACTGACTGATCTGTTTGGAGGTGGAGGGGGCGTCACTGACTGATCTGTTTGGAGGTGGAGGGAGCGTCACTGACAGATCTGTTTAAAGGTGGAGGGAGCGTCACTGACCAATCTGTTTGGAGGTGGAGGCGGCGGTGACGCCACCGCCCGCTGCGCCGCCACTGGGCTCGTCGTCGCCGCTGTGCGGGTCGATCGGCTCGGGTGGCCAGGGCATGTCGGCGGCGGTGACAGCGCGGCCCAGCTGCGGGAACTCCTCGCTGTAGACCTCCTCCCGCTCCAGGGCGGCAGGGTCGTGCTGCTCGGCGCCGGCGCTGCCGGCCACCAGCAGGCCACCCTGGCTGGACACGGCACCTACAGCACCGTCCAGCACACAGTCAAACATCAGGACACGCCAGACCCGAACGTGCCATTCAGCCTCAGCAGGCCGCCCTGGCCGGACACGGCACCTACAGCACCGTCCAGCACACAGTCAAACAGTAGGACACGCCAGACCCGCCGGGCCATTCAGCACTCAGCAGCCGCCCTGGCGGAACGGCGCATTTTTAGGGATCGTCCAACACACAGTCAACACAGGACACGCAGGACCACGCCGGCCAATCAGC
This sequence comes from Semibalanus balanoides, assembly GCA_014673585.1. Classification (NCBI taxonomy): domain Eukaryota; kingdom Metazoa; phylum Arthropoda; class Thecostraca; order Balanomorpha; family Balanidae; genus Semibalanus; species Semibalanus balanoides. The sequence goes on along the minus strand of VOPJ01010300.1, from coordinate 22,015 downwards.
ACTCAGCGAGCCGGCCGCTGGCTGGCACACGGCGCTACAGCCCGTCCAGCACACAGATCAAAATAGCAGGTACACGCCGACCGCGGCCATCAGCACTCAGCAGCGCCAACCTGGCCGGACACGACTGGGCACCTCACAGCACCGTCCAACACATGCTCAAAAACATCAGGACGCCAGACCCGCCGGCCATATTCGCACTCAGCAGGGCCGCCTGGCTGGACACGGCTACCTACAGCACCGTCCAGCACACAGTCAAACATCAGGACACGCCAGACCCGCCGGCCATCAGCACTCAGCAGGCCGCCCTGGCCGGACACGGCACCTTTAGCATCGTCCAACACACAGTCAAACATCAGGACACGCCAGACCCGCCGGCCATCAGCACTCAGCAGGCCGCCCTGGCCGGACACGGCACCTACAGCACCGTCCAGCACACAGTCAAACATCAGGACACGCCAGACCCGCCGGCCATCAGCATCAGGCATGCCGCCCCGTGGCTGGACACCGGCACCTACGCACCGTCCAACAACGACAGTCAGACATCAGGACGCACGCAGACCAGTATGACAGTATAAAATAGACCACTCAAAAATACACAGATTTCATTTACAGTCAGACAACAAAATAAACAGAGATGATATAATAAAGAGAAAAGACCAACTAAAATCAAACGCATGCACTGAACTATTGTCGTTGCTACTACTAAAGTAACTACTACCGCTACACCAACCTTTTTAACTTCTCTATGTATTACTCTTCTGGTGTATTACAGCAGTGGTGTGGTTTATTTGTGCCACAACGAGCTACTTTCAGCAATCAACCTCTTTATATTGTTCATACACATCCAACTAACTTGGCTAATAACGATATCATGCCATTCTTTAGCAGTGTCCTAGGATTGCTTTAAAGCCAGGGTGCAATGGAAAATTCAGACTGAAAATCAGAAAAAGAGTGGAAAATTCTACCTCAAAAAGAGCCTTTTTCAAGAATTTACCCATTTTGCTATTGAACAAAACTTGATCAATTTTTGGGCTTTTTACATATTCAAATACGTGAGTGAAAAAAATAGTCTCAAAAGTGAAAATTAGAGGAAATAGCCCTTAAAACGGGGCAAAAGGAGTGGACTATTATATATTGTAGGGTGTGGCTTTACAACCAAAATTTTCAATCCTAGGACACTGTTCTTTAGTCACTGTGATTATTTCAACAGCGCCTGAAAAAATCGGTCTACCACAATGTTATCTTTCTACAAAAATAAATAAATAATAATAATAATAATAATAATAATAATAAAATGTTCAAAGCATAACCAGGCAACACTGTATGCTTCCAAGGCAATTGAGCATGCCCAAATACAATTTGCCAAATTACAGTACAACAAAAGAACTACAGGTGTCGTACTTTGGAATAATTGGACTTTCGAGATAAAAATCATTTAGTTGTAAAAAGTTACTTACAATACATTTTGTAAGATACCCATGACAGAAGCAAAACTGAATATTAAATTTCTTTAAAAAGCAAACAAAAATGGTAGAAACAGCAGCTCAGCACAAATATCTGATACCTTCAAAAGAATGTGCATGCTTTATGTCCACTGTAGTAGCCCCCTCACAAGACAGCTGCTGCTAAAACATTGAGAAAGGTTCCAAACATTTATTTTTTTGTAGTGAGGACTTATCTGATCGGTTGAAGATTAACAGTGCAAAGGCACCAGCTGCTACTGGGTATGCATTCAAATGAATCTTCTGGTTACTTAATTATACAAATAATATCCAAAGATAGTCATAGTTGTAATGGGCATACACAGCGGACCATTACATATAAGGTATTCCAGCTGCAGACACCCTCTCGACGCATGTACCACCAAGAGCGGCAACCGAGGTCCCTTGCGTTGGGTGCCTTGTTTTTCCAAAAGCCATTTCTGTCTCGAGCTGAGCTGGCAGGGTGCCCGTCAACAGTAGGTTGCTGCTCGGCGCACGCCTGCTACAGGCGAGCCGGTGACGATGCGAGGCCGGCGGCGACTCTTCTCGATGCTGCGGACGATGGACGAACGTCGGATGAAGTCGCGGATCGTCTGGCTGCGGCTGGCCGAGTACGACTCGAACGAAGGTTCGTAGTTGACCACGCCAGAGCCGCCGCCACCGCCGCCGCCGCCTCCGCCACCGCCGCCGCCGACGCTGGCGACGCCCACGCTGCCGCCGCCGCCGCCAGAGCCGCCCTCTGGAGGTAGTGCAGCCGCTGTTCAGACGCGAACGACCAACACGTGAGGCCGTGAGAACGACACTCCGCCGGCAGGTGACGGCATGATGACGTCACCTAGTCGGCGGGTGACGTCACAGCGCCGCGCCGCCGACGGCCGAGCAACAAGTTCACAGAGCGATGGGGGTGAGGGGGGAACACGCTGATGAAACCTGTCCCTTTCATACCATGACATTTTTACCGCTGTACATGACGGCAGTGCAATGAGTGGAAAGCGGGCTGCCTCAAAGCTGCAGCCCAATTACTGCCGCGAGGGGTCTTTGTCGGGAAAGCATAAACGTTTTTTTTTGGGGGGGGGCAGGACATGGCGTTACTAAAGCCACTATCGGGAACTGTGAACTTGTTGATCTGCCAATGATTAAGTCTCCGATAACGGTGTTGGTCACATATGCTCAACATGCACCACTCGTCTGCATCTCCCCTATTTGCCAAAGTTCCACATACTGGCATTAATGCCAAGGTCAACAGGCTGAGGTGGACTAGATAGGCCTCATCTACACTAAACTGGCAAAATAATACAATCATGCACATGCATCATGAATTAGTTAATACAATATCAAATCATATTTTCCCTGATTAATATTTCAGAACGTCACGGCTGAAACTTATTAATAAGAATAGGACAGTTATAACTGCTCCTTATGTGCTGTTTTGCCTGAACGTGCAAAAAAGGTTTTCTACGGTGCAACACCCACCCATTACACTTTTTTCTACTTATTCCATAATTCTGCTCGACAAAGGCAGAATCTACAAAACATCTACAACCTCCACACGTCATTTCCGACCCAGCCTTTCATCCCAAACTACCGAGAATGCATGCACAACTGCCATGACTGATCTGCCCACGCGCGGTCATCCTACACAGGAAATCCGCCGCGATACAGCACCACCCACACAACTGAAACCCAGCCCACTGCACGCCCCCCCCCCCCCAACCAACCGCCGCCGGTCGGCGCCGAGCGGGACCGTGCAGTACTCACCCTGGCCACTCTCTTTGTTGGTGGTGGGGAAGCACATGGACACGCAGGCGTGGATGATGTTGCGGTTGCCGTCGCAGCGTTCGGAGATGAGTTGCTGGATGGTGGTCTGTGTCACGGCCGACTCTGCGAAGCGGAGAGACGCCGAGACGCGGTTAGAGGCGAGACGACAGCACAGGGTTTATAGCGATACGACTCGGCGGGGACGGTAGGAGGCACGTTGGAAGACAATTCCGGGAAGGGATTTGCCCTCCAACCTGCTGTCCAGAGTTGAGCTAGGCTATTCAGAGACGGTGGCTATGCCATATCTGAGCCAAAGCGGCTGTAATATTCAGGGTGCACGGAATGCCATTCAAACTATCTCGTTCTTTTCCTTGAGCCAGATATTACCGACACCAAAACGAATAAACAACAATGATGATGATTTAGGCTTAAGGGCGTCACAACTACCAATGCTATTTGGCACCCATTGAAGCTGCACACCAACTTTGTGATATATAACACATCGTGGTGTCCAGCGTCTCCACCTGACACCACCAGCAGGTCCTCCCCACTCACTGGTGTCCTGCGTCAGACTGTGCAGCAGCTGCGTCACCGCCTCCAGGTCGCAGCGCAGGATCTTCGGCATCAGGATCTGCGCCTCCACGACCAGCACGGCCAGCGCCACGCTGGTCTTCTGGTGCGGCGCCACGAACGGAAGGTGGTGGCTGCCCAGCGCCAGGCATCGCAGCGGCATCAGGTCGAACGTCAGCGGATCGCGGATCGACGTCTCCGTGCTCGTCTTGTTCAGCGGGTAGATGGTGGAGTTGCCGTCGAGCAGCAGGGTCACCTGCTCGGCCTCGCCGGTGGTTTTGAGCGCGATCGAGCCCGGCTGGCGGCCGCAGAAGATCTCCGACTCCGTGGGCAGCATGTACTCCGAGTCGGGCTTGGAGCTGACCAGGCTGTAGACGTTGTAGCTGAGCTTGCCGCCGCTGGAGATGATGCAGTGCAGGCCCTTGCCGTCCACGGCGTAAGTCAGCACCTGCAGCGAGTTGGGCAGCGTGATCTTCTTGGGCAGCTTCTGGAAGCACTCGGGCACGCGCGGCGGCGCGCCGGGCTTGATGACCATCAGCTCGTCTTTGCGGCAGAGGCGGGACTCGTTCAGCATGATCAGGGGGTCGTCGGTGGCCGGCGCCTCCCTACCCTGGCAGAAGTACACCACCGCGTACGGGCCGTCGATCTTCAGCACCTTGCCGTACGGGATGTTCTTGCTCTCCTCGATGAAGATGACGTCTGCCAGACTCCACTCCTCCTCGTCCTTGCGCTCGGCGCAGTTTTTGGGCGCCGAGCGGCGTGCCCGTTTGACCGTCGGTGCAGTGGTGGCCGCCGAGCCGCTGGCGTCTGAGCAGGTGGAGCTGGCTGGGCTCGGCGGCGGCGGCATGTCGTTACGATCGGCCGCCTCCTTGGTCTTCAGCTGGCCCTCGCGCAGCGCCGGCTTGCGCGGCTCGGCGGGCGGCATCAGGATCTTGAAGCGGCAGACGTCGGTCAGGTTCCAGGCGGCCTGCAGCAGCTGGCCGACGCGCGGCGCGCCGCCCAGGGTCGTGTAGCCGACGGCGCCGGCGTGGTAGAAGGGCGCGTTGCGCATACACACGGTGGTGCCGACCTGCACCTCGCCGGTGGCCGCCGACGGCCGCTGCCGCTTGCACTTGAGCCGGTACTTCTCCCAGAGTCGCTTCCGCTGGCCGAATGGCAGCACGCCCCTGCGGGAGCGTGGCGGCAGAGTCACAACACAGCAGCAGCGATACAGCGCGGCAGTCTGCAGTGTACACAACCACTGCGCACGGGACACTGTGAGGTGACGGCTTAAGGCGAAACGTCCGCCAATGAGCAACGGAATATGCGAGACACACAAAACAAGCATTAAATCACAACCATGAAACCAGCATACGGATAGAAAATGTTACTGGTGGTGGATTCGGGTTTTGGGACACTACAACTCTTGTGAAACGAAAAAATGTCACAGAGTCGCGGACAAGTGAACACATTGGTCATTATACCCCCGACCACCACCAATACAGGCGTGAGAGAGTACTCACCACCAGTACATGGTGCCCGACTCCAGCTGTACACAGGTGTACAGTGAACAGGTGTGAAGCTGACGGACTCTGTCCGACACCAGCTCGGAGAACACGTGAGCCGGGTGTTCCAGCTTCGAGGCAGCCGTCGCTGCAGGACAGGTCAAATGTCGGGTCAAGGGTCAGGTCAGATGTCAAACAAGACAACATGTTACACAGAGTTACACAGAACTCCGTCAGGTCAGCTTCTTTATCATGGCAGTTAAATTGTCATGCAAGCTCAAGTCATTAACATTTCCCCAAATACGGAGACAATAAGTGCACCTCTCATGTGTCCAAAACAGTCGAAATAAAGACACAATCCCACACTACCACTAGCGCTTAATGTAAGACATCCCAAAAAGAATTTCCATTTCATACCACCCCAAGCAAAATTAATCATCTAATTTAACGCTCATAGCGACAGAGCATGCCTTGCATGTCGCGTGTGCCGCCGCGACACTACCCCGAACTAAACACAGTCGCACCGTCCTATCGAGGCGCCCTGACCCGCACACCAATTATAGACTTGTTCGAAAAGTATGCATTCATTCGGGCGACAAATGAGAAAGTAAGTCTATTTGTACTGCCTCAACGCAATGAAAGACAATAGACGAATCGTAATAGGAAGCCTTATTTTGACTTATTGAATATGCATTATACACTATCCCACATATAGGGTGGTTATGATTGAAGCTTAAAGACGCCGCAACAAGCCTCTCACATAGAGCCGACACCGGAGTCGCGTCGGCCGTCGTTGGCACGTACCGATGGTCTCATCGACCCAGGTGGCGACGCGGCCCGACTCGGTGGCGACCGAGGCGCGCACCGTCGACGCCAGAATGGCTGGTGGTGATGCGAACCTCGTCGAGGCAGTACCAGCGCACGACACCTTCGGGTTCAGTGGATGTTCGCGGGTTCTGCCGGAGACCACGACAGACAGGGGACGGGTCAACGACCCTCGGGTCAGCAGACCCAGCACGAGCACCTTCGGTGGTGTGATGTCCGGGCTCTGCCGGGGACACGACAGCAGGACGGCAAGTACCTTCCGTCAAGCGACCCCAGGGCACGACACCTTCGGGCGTGGTCGGTGTCGGGTTCTGCCTGGGGACCACTGCACAGAGCAGGACGCGGTTGCGAGGACCTCGTCCAAGCAAACCCCTGTAGGGCATCGACACCTTCGGGTGGTGGATGTCGGGGTTCTGCCGGAGACACGACAGACAGGACGGGTCAGGACCTCCGTCAGCAGACCCAGGCACGACACCTTCGGGTGGTGGATGTCGGGGTTCTGCCGGGGACACGACAGACAGGACGGGTCAGGACCTCGGTCAGCAGGCCCAGGCACGACACCTTCGGGTGGTGGATGTCGGAATTCTGCCGGAGCCATGAGCAGACAGGACGGGTCAGGCGCGGGATACGGACGGACAGGTCAAGCACAAACAGGGGGCGATCAGGGGCGGGGCAACACAATGCAGTGCGTATTACCCTAGCATTGAGAAACGTATTAAGTTTAAGCTAATTATTTTTAACCGTGTCCATAATATGTGGCACAAACACTCAGAAAACCGGCGCAACCGTTTCATGAAGACACCACGCCATTTGTCTTAATCTCAGCCCAACCATTCTCACAGCTGACCATACAAAGACGAATCCCCCTCCCTGGCCTGTAAAGACCTCTCCCCGCACCCAGCCAGCCTGATGAGTACCTCCGGGTGTCGGAAGACGTCCACGTCCCTTCCCCTCCCCGGCCTGTGGGGATCCTCTCCCCGCACCCCGCCCCGCCTGGTGACCGTACCTCCGGGTGTCGGAAGGCTTCCACCTCGTTCCAGCGCCACTGGTACAGCTGGCCGCTGACGGTGACGGCCGCCAGCTCCGAGTGGAGCGCGGCGATGTGCGCGAACTTGACCGTGGCCGGCAGGTACTCCAGCTCATCAGAGAGCCACAGTGGACTCGGCTGACTCGCCTCCTTCTTCTTACCTGGACGGAGGGACACGGAGCCGGGTCAGAAGCGATACACACGGCGGAGAGCCGCAACGTGGCAAAACGATGACGGGACAGGTTCAAAGGTGACACCATCGCTCTGAATACTTGTCTCCCCTCCCCTGAATCACCGACAATCCTGTTGGTTGATTGGGGTTTAGGGCGCGCCGACACCTTTGGTCAATGTGCGCCCATCACCGTCAACCCTGCTGTTCCTCCTCTCTCCGACTCCAGCCGGGCATGTCCTCACCATCACTCTCCTTCTCCAGCAGGGTGTCCCTCAGCGCGTTCTCGATCATCCAGCGTCGCGAGGGGTTGGGCGGCACGGCGCCGCCGGCCCGCCTCTCCCGGTACGGGAACACCGTGTCGCGCTCGTCGCGGTCGCCACGCGGCGCGGCGCGCGAGCTGCCCGACCGGCGCACTGACGTGCTGTAGCTGCCGAACATGTCCTCGCTGAACATGGTGTCGGCGTCGATGATGACGGACGGGTGGTCGGCGTGGATGCCGGCGTCCAGCAGCGACATCAGGTCGTCCGGCACGTACGAGTCCTGGCGACAAGGGCGGCGAAAGGGGAGGGGGTTAGGTATTGGTTGTGTGAGGCTAGCACGGAAACTGACACCGGCCAGGCACAGTTCGTCAAGAAGGAATACGTTGTAATATTCCTCACGTATAAAACACGCCTCACGTCCATCGAATAAAACAGCAGACACAACTGTTGGCGAAAGTCAAAGGGGAGCAGGGATTTTGTTTGTTAATTGGGGTTTAAGGGCGCATCGATACTTAAGAGAACAGGGATCTCAGTGACCTCTCGGTAAGGCCGTGCCCGAATCTTCTACCCGATCACCGCAAGTGAATTTATTTCGGGAGCGGGCAGGCTGGCGCCACTGGCGACACCACTCACCTGCCCCTCCTCGCCATCGTCACCCTCGTCATCGTCACGGGACAGCAGGTTGTTCACTGCCAGGTTGACGTCCAGTTGGTCCCTCTTGAGAAACAGCAATGGCGGTGAACAAAGCCTGTCGGTGATACCGGCACTCGAATAAAGTTGACTGCGCTGGAATATAACGTCTTCAGATGAACGCTTTAGGAAATTCATGTAAAAAGTTCATCGAAGTCTTCAGTTTTCCTTTTGATTCCAGCCTGATGAAATCATGTCACAGGGCCAGAAGTTCATGAAAAACAACCCGAGTATATTTTAGGAAAGTAGCAGTATACCACAAAACAGAGCCGGAACTGAGGCCTGAACAGCATTATAGCAGAATAGCGGGAAAACGCAAAACAGTGTCAAGAAGAGCAAGGGAGAGTGGAAATAAGACGCTGTCATATCCTCCTCGTGGTGATTGGGTTTTTGGGGGGCGCTAAAGCTCATGTGAGGCTATTCAAGTGCCCATCCTCCTCGTGTACGTGTCCAGTTACACCGGTCCCCGGCTGACCACCGTCCCCCCCCCTCCCCCCGGTGACGCTGTACCAACCTGCAGCTCGCGGATGATGAGGTTGCGCGACTTTCCCTGCAGCACCGTTTGTGCCTGTGCCACCAGATCCTCGGGCACGTAGGAGGCGGGCACCACGGGCCGGGCGCCGGCCACGCTGATGACGCCCGTGCCACGACCTGCTGGGCGGCGCACACACAGATACACAGTCAGGCGGCGTAAAACATAGCCAAAACACAGATAAAACGGAGAAAACACAACCAAAACACAGCTAAAAAAGCTTAAACACAGTTGAAATACAGCCAAAATGCAGCCAAAACACAGCCAAAACACAGCCAAAACACAGCCAAAACACAGCCAAAACACAGTCAAAACACATTCAAAACACAGTGGTCAAAACACAGTTCAAAACACAGTCAAAAACACAGTCAAAACCAGTTCAAAACACAGTCAAAACACAGTCAAAACACAGTTCAAAACACAGTTCAAAACACGTCAAAACACGGTCAAAACACTATCAAAACACAGTCAAAAACACAATCAAAACAAAGCCATAACACAGGCCAAACACAGTCAAAACACAATCAAAACAAGCCATAACACAGCCAAACACAGTCAAACCCAGCCGCCTATACACACAGCTAAAATTACGCGCAGGGACACGTCAAAACAGTGAGCATTCCTTTAAGCAACTCAAAGCAAAGCCAAATTCCCGGTCAAAAACGCCTCACCACTGATCGCTGTGGCCATTACTCACTGTGCGTATGGTTCACGTCAGACACCAGTGATTGTTCAGTACCTGCCGGCGTTATACCGCCCGGGCACCCGGCTCGTATCGTTTCACATGAGTCGCACAAGACGAGCAGCGCCCGCCGGTCGGAGCCGGTCCTGCCCTCCGGCCTCCACTCACCTCTGGCGCCACTGGACGAGCTGGTGCGGAGGATCCGGCCACGGGCTCGCTGGGTCTGCTTCCCACCGCCCCCGCCCCCGCCTCCACCGCCGCCCCCGCCCGCACCGGCAGAGGCGGCGCCGGCGGCCGCTCCGCCGCTCCCTCCGGATGGTGCAGACGATACCTGGAGAGCGAGGACGGCCACGTCACCACAACGGGGTCATACTGAGACAACGGGGCACACACAGAGACCGATCAGGACAAGAAGTGTCACACAACGGCGAAATCTAAATAAGACATATATAGGCAAGTCATATAGCAAGCACGGAAAGAGTATGTGTGGAAAAGTTAAACACGGGTACTTCCTGTCACTTTCAACAACAACAGTTATTTGACGGATGTGGGCAAGTTTGCATTTTGGTCGCATGCATCGCATGCATTGCATTTTTGTCACTTCGGTCGGTTTTAACAGACTGGTGCGCGAGTATGAGGTGGAAATATGCATAGTTGGAAGTTTAATCACCATTTATATTGTCATACTGATAGCTGCGATGGTAACCGACGACGCTACCACAAAACCACAATTTAATAAATTTTCCCAAAAGTCCTGAGTTTATTATTTTTGGGGTCCACATCTTAGCTAATCACATGTTATTGTGTGGGCTATGGTCCCTACGAGTCGATCGCACTAGTACCATTTGCCAGCACAATCTGGCACTAAGCCCTTCCACATAAAAATGACTTGAAAAGGCAAAACAAAAAACACATTCACCGGACGTCCATCCCCCTACCATCTGACATCGCCACCACACTAGACCGCTCTCTCAATCTCACGTCACTGACCTTGAAGAGCGCCTTGAAGCCGGTCTCCTGTTTGCTGAGGTCGAGCCGCTCGGTGATGACGCTGAAGGCGAGCCGGCAGACGCGGCCATCCTCGAGCAGCAGGGCCACGTGGCCGGGCCCGACGGCAGCCTGGCGTACAGCCACGCGCAGCTGGGACAACGGCGACGGCGAACACTGGCCGTACCGGTTAATGCGCTCCGCCAGCTCCCGCAGCCTGGTGGTGAGAGGAGGGGAGGTCAGCAGGTCAGCAGGTCAGCAGGGAGGTAGGGAGGTCAGCAGGCAGTAACCACTTTGATTACAAACCCAGGGTGTTTTTTTTCTCTCATGAAATTGAACACTAGAAAAAGTGAGTATAAGAAGTGTCAACCCTGCTTTTGATGCACATAACATCTATAGCAATTTATTGATGCATATACAAGCTAGTTTGACGATGTCAAACTTGTTGTCGGCCGTCAAAAACGTTAACAGGTTGCACATATTAAGAACACCTTAAAACATTAGCCCTGTAAGTGCAAAGAAAATGTTTAAGAACATCTACATGGACAAGATTGGGCAGAGCCAAGTTATGTGCGTTTTTCCTACCCCATATATCGCGAGTTTCGGACGGTGCGCGATGTCCCGGCGACCCTATGCACCCGGTGCTGGGCCGGCGTGTTAGTGCGGAGGGACATATATCGACACTTTCGATTATGTGCCGACAGCCTCCCCCCCCCCCCCCCCCTGGCAGCCCTTGCAAACATGTTATGCAAGCGCCGCCAGGGCCATCCAAAATATCCCCGCACCGCCACCGCACGTCAAGTACCGGGTGCATCGGGTTGCTGTTGTTATCCCCCCCCCCTCCCAGTCGACGGCGCAGCCGACGCCGAAGTAGCCTTGCGGCTCTGTACCCAATTCGGTTTTTGGACGGACATAAGCATATTTCTTTGGACATTTTCGGACATCCAATGCCCATTGCCCAAGGATGGCACTGACTTGTCGTGTAAATCACTAAAAATCACGTGAATATCACGAAAATCGTAACCTTTTATAAATACATATTTTCCTTTATATAAATGGATATATGATGATTGTGACCTTCAGATATCCTAACTGTAACAATTTGTTTCTGCTTTCGGACAAATTTCGGACAAACAATGTTTTTCAGACAGTTCCGGACAGACAGCTGACCATGGGACATCGGTCAGACATTGGACAATTTTTCTGAAACTGGCACCACTAGCCGCCACCACATCGTCGCTCCAGATGAGTCGGCTCGTCGGGTATATCGAACCGTGGCGCCCGAATCGGAGCGCCATCAGGGCCGGGCACCTCAACAGCACACGTGCTGGAGGAGTATCGGCCTCCTCCCGGCCGATAGGGCTGTCCGCTCCTCTGCAGTCGACGCTGCTACACTGGGCGCACTGCCCGGAGGGGCGCCGACCGATCCGGTGGAGATACACTGCTGAGCCGGACCAGTGGCCGGCCCGCAGCTGGTGGATGTCAACCGCCACTGTCCGCTCCTCTAGGGTCACCGGCGGCGGTAGACAGGCGCCCATCAGCGTACGATACCAGCCTTGTGGCCAGCTCCTAATCCGCGGGCGAGCGTCATTCGCGCCGCCGCCCGGATAATCGTGCTCACGTGCTCACGCAATGCGAGGGAGAAACACTGGAGATGGACGGGTCGCCGTTTCTGAACAGCAGACCGGTCGTTCCGGCTGCAGCGGGTCGGCCGAGACGTCGTGCGCCACACGAAATGCGCGATATGGAAGAAACGCATATAACTTGGCTCTTCCCTATCTTATTCGTCTAGATATTCTTGTAGCATTTATGTACGCTTGTAGAATCATGGTTCAAGGTGTTCTCAAAGTGAATGTATAACCCATTCATGTTTGACAGCGCACCAAAAATTTACATTGTAAAATTAATTCGTAGTTTTATATGCATCAGTTAATTGCTCTACTGAGGTGCTAAATGAATCCAAAAGTTGGCAAATAAATATGGGGTAACGTAACATTGAAGAGTGTTTATAGATACTGAAACCATCCAGAATAATCCTAATATCATCATGTTCGTATTCGACTGAGATACCGGCTACCAAACTCAAG
>VOPJ01010299.1:0-16022 GCA_014673585.1 Semibalanus balanoides | reverse complement strand
CATCAAAACAAGACAACAGTTTCGAAACATATGAATATAGAACATGTCATAGTTCTCTGACAACCTCCATGGGGCGGAGTACAAAAAACACACTCAACAATAAACGCACATTCTGATGGATATACGATCTTTGCTGTGTTTGCGGTCTTTGACCTCTGATGTGTTTGCAGTGCCTCTGATCTCATATATGGTGCGATTATATGTCAATGGGAGAAATATTAAAACTGCTTTATTTTTCGACGATATCCAGTCCATTTCCTTCTGGACAATGTTATATATAGGAATTAAGTATGATCCAAAGCGCAGGCTTTTGCTTAGGGACCCTTACGGGGTATCTGAGGTCATCCGAGGTCACCAACAACCTTTTCGTCAATAACTCTAAACATATGAATATGAGAAGTGTAATTTCACCAGTTTGTGTTTGTCTCGTCAAGACAACATCTCCTGATATGCAACATGACCTACTTGGGTCACCACTTGACCTTGACCTGAGGTCATATTTTTAAGATGACCTAACATGATCAAATTGGATATATTTCAAAGCAGCGCCTTGACAAGACAAACACGATAGCGTAAAAAGTATTGCGTTATCTTTATAAGATAAGAAGTTATTTTCGAAAGTATGTTTTGCCAAAAATCAGCATTTTTTACTTGAATGATCTCTAGAGCCTAAACTATTGACCTGAGGTCAAATTTGAGGACAACTAGGTCGATTGCAAATTTCAATGGTAGCGATTTTTTTTAAACGTTTGGTTTCAAAGATAGGCATAGTTTCGAGAAATATTTGGGGGTTTCTGGAGCGTTGGTCCTAAAATGGAAAAATTTAGCCTTCGATGGACCTCTTTGGTGACCTGAGTTTTGACCATGAGCGAAAAAACTGAAATAGTTTCGAAATATTTTTTTGATAACGTTCGCAACAGTGTTTTTTGTTTTTGGTCTTATGTGCCATAGGAGGCCGAGTTAGAGGGGGTGTTCACCCCCCCCCCCCCCAGTCGGGCGAAGGAAATGCAGAAGCCCAGTGGGGCGCGGGTTAAGAAAGAATGTACTGTTTTCCATAAATTTGACAACTTCTATCAAATTAAAGTCATTATCAAATTACAAATGTTTGCATCAACAGCAACAAGTATATGGTGGCAACCTTATGCTTTAGCAGCATTTTCGAATTGGCCCCCAGTGAAAATTCCTTAGCCGAGGCCCTGAAAGACCGATCATCCAAAAACTGTGACTGCGGTACGACCACAAACTTTTTTGGAGGTGGGGTCACGTGACCTGGTCTGGTGACCTGACCTGAGATGACATAAGATCAGTACGTTTACATAATGTGGGGAAAATGCAGTTTTTCCGCTATCCTCGAGAAAAAAAACTGAGGGGATGTCTAAACACTTCCTCCCCCCAACAGCGCGGGTTAGGCTATGTAAGTCCCGCCACAAGTCACTAGGTTGTGACGTCACCAACAAAATCAATAATATTAATAAATAAATACGAAACGTTAACTGCTTGATTTAGGACGGAAGGTGATTTTAGTTGTGATTGAGAAGTTTACCGAAAAATCGAGAAAAATACGCTGCATCTTTTAAGCACCCGATACCTTAAAGCTGTCCCCAACCCCATTCCCAAAATGGTGACATTTGGCCAGATTTGACCTTAGTGACCTCGTTTGAACTGTAAGATATTGACCTAAGGTCACCAAAATTTCAGCAAATGTAGATCATCACAGCACCTACCCAGCCTGTATGCTTGAATGTTCTAGCTCTCATACTTTCTGAGATCTCAGGGGGGGGGCACTTAGTGCCCCCCTCCAGTGCGCGTTAGTGTCATACCCCTCTCCAGTGCGCGTGTTAACTAACCAGGTCTTCCAGGACCGGGTCAATACACATTGCACAATACATGTTCTCTTTGGGTGTTATATAACATGAACATGACGCCTATACGATCTGCACAGCCACTACCAGCAACATCAGCAAATGATGTCACCGATAACGTCACCAGTAACGCCACCAATGACGTCAGTAATGACTCAGGCAAAATTGAAGAGCCAAGTCATGGTCAAACATCTAAGGAAATGCTCTCTATGACGTTTGACCACGACACAGCCATGTGCTCGGCGAAACTAAACTCCGCAGTCCGTGAGTTCGGGTGGAATATTGCGCATGGCCATCGACAGCACACCCGCCCAGAGTTTTAGTTCCGTGGAATCTTTCATGACACATATTGGTTTCCGTGGATAATACCCAAGCGTTTTCCAGAAGATGAAGGCAACTGATGAAAGTGTCCTACTTCGATCGTGCGCTAATTGACGAAAGCTGCTGAGCAAGATACTTATTAAAGCTACTTGGGTTGACGTTGTAGGCCTAGGCACCAATAACAATTTTAACTTGAAACGCGGCTTCGGAATGTGTCAGAATGCTCATCAATGGACTGACACGTACACTTCAGTGTTCGGCAAATACACTCACATTTGTGCACAATTTCTTGTTTTCTGTTTCACCAAACAAACGGAAATCAACGAGTGAACGTTTCGCAGCTACCAAAAGCACCCGATACTCGAACCAATTAGACAGTTTTCGACGTTTACGATTTTAGACGGAGCACTGCTACGAATTCCCGGCAGATCGCTCGCTATGAGCCCGAGACGGAAAAATTTGTGACAAAAGGCGAGGAGCATACCAATACCAGACGGCGTGGTCGCGCCCCCCAGTGACGCGAATTACGCGCCAGGAGCGTGACCAATAACAGACGTTGGATACGCCAGGAGCCGTACAAATAGGCAGACGTGGAATAGCGCCGGAGCGTACCTAACTAACAGACGTGGATAGCGTACAGGAAGCGACCAATAACAAGACGTGGATAGCGCCAGGAGCGTAACCAATAACAGACGTGGATAGCGGCCATGGGGGAGGGGAGGAGCGTACCAATAACAGACGTGGAATAGCGCCAGGAGCGGTACCAATAACAGACGACGTGGATAGCGCCCAGGAGCGTACGCAATAGCAGACCTGATGATAGCGCCAGGAGCGGTACTAAAACGACGTGGATAGCGTCAGGAGCCGTACCAAATAACAGCGTGGATAGCGCCAGGAGCGTCCTCAATAACAACGTGATAGCGCCAGGAACCGACCAAGTACAGACGTGGATTAGCGCCAGAGCGTAACTAATACAGACGGGATAGCGCCAGGAGCGTACAATGTAACAGACGTGGATAGCGACAGGAGCGTACCAATAACAGAAGTGGATAACGCCAGGAGCGTACCAATAACAACGTGGATAGCGCCAGGGGAGTGTAAATCTAATAACATGTACGATGGATAGCCCAGGTACGTACCAATAACAGACGTGGGATACGCCCAGAGCGTACCAAAAAACAGATCGTGATAGCCCAGAGCGTACCAATACATGACGTGGAGTAGCGCCAGGAGCTACCAATAACAACGTGGATAGGCGCCCAGAGCGTACAAAATAACAGCCGTGGAAGCGCCAGGAGCGTACCAATAACAGACGTGGATAGCGCCAGGAGCGTACCAATAGCAGACGTGGATAGCGCCAGGAGCGTACCAATAACAGACGTGGATAGCGACAGGAGCGTACCAATAACAGACGTGGATAGCGCCAGGAGCGTACCAATAACAGACGTGGATAGCCCAGGAGCCGTAACCATATAACAGACGGTGATACGCGCCAGGAGCGTCCAGACAACAACGTGGATAGCGTCAGAGCGTACCAATAAAGAGTGGGATAGCGCAAGGAGCGTACAATAACAGACGTGATAGCGCCAAGGAGCGTGACCAATAGCAGAACGTGGATAGCGCCAGGACGGACAATAACGTACGTGGATAGCGCCGGAAACGTAACAATAACAGACGGTCGGAGATAGCGCCAGGGAGCGTACCAAATAACAGAGCCGTGTAGCGCCAGGAGCGTACCAATAACAGACGTGGCATTGCGCACAAAGGAGCGTACCAATAACAGAACTGGATAGCGCCAGGAGCGTACCAACACCAAGACGTGGAAGCGCCAGAGCGTAGCCAATAACAGACGGGATAGCGCCAGGAGCGTATCCAAACAAACAGACGTGGATAGCGCCAGGAGCGTACCCAACAACCAGACGTGGATAGCGCCAGGAGCGCTACAATAACAGACGTGGATAGCGCCAAGGACGTACCAACAACGACGTGGATAGCGCCAGGAAGCGACCAAATAACAGAACGTGGATAGTCGCCATTTTCCAGGAGCGACCAATAGCAGACAGGTGTCCGCGGCGCCCGTGACCAATAGCGTACCGGCGCCCCGCAGCCCGTCTCCTCGTAACTCCAAACAGGCCTTCAAATCACTCTTTTAATCGCATCAGTGGATGATTAGTCCCCCTCATCTGCTCCCCCCCCCCTGAGACACTGCGGGCCGGCACGAAGCTGCGAAGAGCGTCAGCTCAACGAGTCAGTGTTTGGAGGTCAGGAATTCACTCACGGACAGGGTCCCAGAAATGCTTTGGAGCTGGAGTGGTAAAGTGTAAATTCTAGCTTAAAAACTAGTCAATAGCAGAGTAGAAAATTCAACCAAAAAGCAATATGTACTACAAAGCTTTAATTAAAGAGGGAGGTGTACCTACTCACTTTTGGTAGTGGGGTTGTTGACACTAGTCTTGGTAGAACATATTTTTTCTGAATTTAGCCATGTACTTCATTTCCCAAGAATCACTTTAGTTGCTGAGATATTCCAAAGTCGCCAATCACATACTGGCAGTACTTATTATCGATAGTCGCCAGAGAGCTTTCGCTACTAGAAGCATTGCTCTTAAATTACAAAGCTAGCATATATTGTTAGCCCTGGCCAATAGAAAACAACTCGTGAGCACTGATAACAGCTGCCGAACAGATATCGATCACTGAATCAAACTTTACACTGCTCAAAAAAAAGGTTTTGTTTAACTTCTTTAGTGGCGCCATTATAGGTAACATCTTCGCTACTTCTGTTTATAGTGACGATCGTTTTATGATTTTGAAACAAAACAAATGCCAAAAACAAGAAATATAAGAAAAATTAAAACTAATAGGGCTTCCAAACGTGAATTTTAATCGTAACCATAACAAAGCAATAGCTTCTTACCGTAATAAAAATATATTTGACATTTCAAAAGAGTAGGCACACTCCTTTTAATACTTAATTACCCACTCACCAGAATTAGTTATTGCCTCCACCAATTCCTGCCTGTTTGTTTGTTTATTGGGGTTTAAGGGCGCGCCGACACCTTTGGTCAATCTGCGCTCAAATTCCTACCTGTTCCATACAAAATTCCTACCTGTTCCATACAAAATTCCTACCTTCTACAGGCTCACTCATCATTACATCTACAAATCAGTATCAGGGTTTCAATTATGTAGTATACTCAAAATAAAGAGAAGAAAATTCACAGTAAAACTCGAGGAAAAAATGGAAAAACAGTTGTTATCCATAGGGTGTTGTTTTCCACCCAAATTCCGTAATGCCAGGACACCACTGCCCGACGGTCAGGACGGAGCCGAACATAAGCGAGATAGTGCTAAACCCTACCCACCGACCTTCCAAGGATACCAGGATGGCTAGCGCTACCCAGAGGAATCCAATTCTGGAAACAATCTGAATGACAGGCCGGTGATAAATAGCAGGTTCCGCCTCTATCCATGACGTGATCATGACATCAGCATGATGGCACAGCTAATATATAGTCAAACAAAATGCCTCCCGGACCGACTTCATTGGATCCCTGTTAACAGCACCGGAAATCTCAGCAGCCCACGTCGGCGCCAGTGGGGTCCAATAGAAATGCATTTGTCTGCACAGACAAGAACGTGCTCACCGCGGCGAACCTTACAACATCGATACAAACGAGACGATATTTGGTACCGGAGCCACGCTATCCGGGGAACGTTCTAAAGCCGCAGCCACTTCCACCATGCCCATAAGACTATCGCCTCTCCTCTCAACGGGCCTGACCTTCCCGCCTATCCATTAAAGGGACACTGCTGCCAACTTCCAAAAAGTTCTCAAATGTACGCCATTTGTGGTGCAAAATATTAAGTAATTGCTGCTGAACACGATTATGACATTCGTTTGTCACAAAAAGTGCTCAATTTCATAAAAAATACGTTTTAGTATTTGGGCTGATGACGTCATATGAAGTAATTTGGGGAAATAGAGAAAACCTTCACCGCTGCCAAATGAGACTAAATGTATGGCTAAGTATGGACAAAATGTAAATAAGTCGACTATCATCAACATTTAAGTAAAGAGTGACAACGTCATCGGAACCTGGCCCCATTCAAATACACTGAAGGATGGGGGATTTCTACAGTGTTCAAATCAACCTCAAATTTCTTGTATTCGACCTCGGTGGTTGTTTAACCTATATCTATACAGATGAAATTTTCAATGCAGGCTAGCCCAAATGCTATCTCAATCTCAGTAATATATGTTTAAGGTGGCAGTTAAGGGTTATAAGGGAAAGTGCCACCAGCGAACATGGCTGTCTACAGCGAAACAGGTGCCCTCCCAAGCCTATATTATAATGTGATAATTCATCGTTGTCGTCGGCTAGTAGCTGACACTAAGCGATTGATGTTCTAAGTTGTGAACAGCAATGGCTGCTCTCATTTAATTATGTCAGATACAAAAATGAAATAATGTGTTTGCCGTTTGATTTTTATGAATTAGTGTTTTTGGCTTTCCAAAAACGTTATATTTCATTTGTGATGAAATTAACCTTTACTGACTAGAGCTTTTGCGATGTCCATTGAATGATGTAAGATGTCATAGTTTGCAACAGCCATTTTTTTCCAGTCAGTTTGTTCTTGTTTTTCAATATGTTGTATGCCTACCAGTGAACAACGGGGGGTGCACCAATAGTGAAACAAATATTCACTGTGGATCTTACCCTTTCGCGAAAACCTAAGTCTTTAGACAGTGAATGCAGAGATATATTGGGTAGGCTGATTACTCAACGAAGGGCTCTATCGGCCCAGGGCCAAGGGAACATTCACGCTTCCATGAGGACCACACTCTCGTACAGCATCAGAAGCTTGTTTGTTTTTATATTGTTCGGTGTCACAGAGATTGTCAAGTGTCGAGTGTCAATGGATTTGTCAGAAGCATCAATGAGCAATCCAGCAGAAAACCCCACCGCACACCTATCATGGTGGCAAGTCCTCTATTCACTGGTTAATCCCCCTGTTCACCGTCTGTACCTCCCCTGTTCACTGATGGATACCCATGCCCAACAGTGAACAGAAAGATCCAACAAATGAAATTAGCTTATAACTCACATTGTGTATTAAGTTAAATTAATTTGCTTGTAGCTATTCCTTGGTAGTAATGTTAGGAATGTATAGGGGAGAACGGGGCACGTTCTGTCACGGGGCACATTATGTCAGCGGGGTTTCCTCGTGAACTATCCACCGCAGGTATATGTTGTTTCGTAACATATGTTCCTTTGTGCTTGCAGTGGCCCGGTACTATCAAAACAACAACATGCCTGCGACCAAATTGGTCGAATTTGGAAAAGTTTGTTTTTCAACAGAAATCCAAACTTTTTATAAGTGAACTAAATATTGGTTTGTGCCATTCAGATAATGTATAGTTCTTTGAATCGCTGTCATGGGCCTGAATGTCGAGAACATTGTGCTGGCGTATTTCTCGTCCACCCATTCTCCCGACACCACGTATGTTCACATAGGTTAACCCAAAACGAAAAAAAGTGTACCTGGATCGGTCCAGTGGGTGCAGGTTCTGTCCACCCAAATCTGGGGCTAGTTCTCACACTGAATCTGCTCATGATTCCTAGTCGTATGCTTATAAACTCGACCATAAAAATTGTTGCCTGTGTATTTATCAGATATGGTAACCACTACAAGCGTAAACGAATCGGGTGGTGCTCGATGCAGTTCACGAGCGGCCAGAATTACGTTAACCGCGGGGCAAGATTCTGTCCCCCCAGAGATCTCGAGAAGCCGCTAGGCCGATTTCGATGGAGAAGACCATTGATTCGTCGTGACAAAATCTTTCTTTTTGTACCCCGAATTGTTTTTTGTTTAAAAAATGGGGGCCAAGGGGCAGACACATCGAAAATATTGGATGTTTTTGAAAGGTTCATTGTAGCCATTCAATTCGACCGATTGGTTATGCAAAAAGCGTTTTTGATGCTTCTTATGTCATGGCTTTAACACCGCGCAGATGCGAGGGGGGGGGGGTGATTCCCCCCCCCTCAGTTTTTTCAGGAGTAGCGGAAAAAACGGCAGCGCGCAGCGCCCGTCAAATTTTCGTAACACCTGTTGGGCATCAATTACCCAACTTTGGAAAAGTTCTTGGACTGAGTCATCTCATGGTCAGGTCAGCAAGTCCATGTCAAGTGACCTCATCATTCAAAAATGTTGTCCGTTCTTTGCCAAATCGCCACAGTGTCTCTTATTTCGAAAGTTGAAAACTTGCAGGAGTTTCAAAGAATATCAGAACCTACAATTCGAATATCTCTGAATTTTTCGTTCGGTGCCAAAGGTCAGGTTCAATTTCTGACCTCCCCATTATAAGTGAATGGGAAAATAAAGCAAATGCCTTCCTTTCAGAAAAATAGTGTATTGGATCAGGCTAATTCTTTCAGAATCATGCTATTTTAGCTTCATTCTAAATGATCAAGGTGCAATTGGCTGCTTAGTGATTTCTACAGGTCATCTAGGTCATCTAAAGGTTCATCAGCAATGCATTGCTAATAACTTGATAAAAAAGAGATAGAGACGATTAGTTTGACACCAATGTTTCGTCTTAGTCTGGGCGCCGGTTTGCCCATGTGCTAACATGGACCTAGTCCTGGGTTACCAAATGACGTTGACCTGAGGTCAATTTTGAAGTTGACCTTACCAGTCACCGTATAATATGTTTCAAAGCGCAATCAATGAAGACAAACACGATGGCGTCAGAAATAATTTCCCTTTCTTTCTTAGGTAAGCTGCTTATTTGTAATCGAAAAAACTGTTTTGCCTAAAAACAGTATTTTTTGACCTTTCACTGACCATCTGGAAGCAACATTGATCTGAGCTCAAAATTTTGAGGACCTGGGTGCGAAATTGCAAATTTCAATAGAATATCGATTGCCTCTCTAATCGTGCTCCTAGCTATCCATAGTTTCCCGAGAATAATACGGGGGTTCTGGGAAAAGAGTCCTAAAACCGAAAATATGACCTTTGGTGACCACTGGTGACCTCAATTGGTGACCTGCATCCTAAGAAAATCGTGAATACTTTCGATAGAGCTTGGCCTAGAGCTATCTAATGCCGTTTCCGCTTGTCGCTACGTTGCGTAGTTTTGGAGACTCACGGGGGGGGGGGGAATCAACCCCTGCAGTCGTGTTCGGCGCGAAACCCCTGCAGTGCGCGGGTTTAATGTATGAAAGGGAAAAGTTAAAAATAAAAACCAAGGCGTACTCAGGGACTCTGATTCGTGCAATGAATAAACAAGAAAAACGCAAAAATGCAGGTGTTGGGATCGTATACTAGCCGTCATTTTCTACACTAATTGATGGTGCGATGAAGAAACTCTCTCCCACCTGCAGGACACCACAAAATGACCGATCAGTTGATAACAGAACGTGCCCATCAATGACAGAATGTGCCCCCATAGGTGCAGAACGGGGCCCCGTATAGGGGCAAGGTTCTGTCAATGAAGTCATCGTTTCCACATTATCGGAACATGGTGTCGAAACAAACTGAAGATACCACTTGAACTCCTTAAAACGAGTTGAGCATTGGAAGTATGTAACAGTATTGGAAAGTATCAATCACCAACTCTGAAAAGTGTGCTCGCCAGGGCAAATTAGCAAAAAAGTGACAGAACGTGCCCCGGTCTCCCCTACACCAAGCTTCAGATCTCCAGGACAAAACGCAAAGCCAGTAGACATATTTTTGCAAAAGGGGTGTTCGCTGGTGGGCACTCTCCCCTATAACCTTACCTTCTTCCTTCTTCCATCTTCCACATTACCCGCTCCTTTTTCTCGGCGGCCGCCCTGTCTCTGCCAGCCTGTTGGACGCGCTACCTCAGCGTCAGCGTCTCCCCCCGCCACCCTCACCTTTTTCTCGGCGGCCGCCCTGTCTCTGCCAGCCTGTTGGACGCGTTGGACGCGCTCCCTCAGCGTCAGCGTCTCCTCGACTGATTGTCTAGTGCGCTCCCGCAGCTCCTCGGCCTGTTTCTGGCCGTCCTTTTCGATGCGCGCGATGTACTCCTCGTAATATTGGCGCTGCGACTGCAGCTGGCTGGTCAGTAGATAGGTGTACTCCAGCTGGATACCCTCCAGTTTCTCCTCAGAGTCCCCCTGATGGGCGGCAGGTCAGCCAGACAGCGAAGGTCAGCCGGCTGTAAACATTGGCTACAAAGAGCTGAAAGATGAGTACGTGCTGCAGTGAAACCAGGAGGCAGGAACCGCATCTTATTAAACATTGACAACTTAGAATAGTGACGTGAAATATCACAAGGTGGGTCTTATTGTAATACGTGACGTAAAGATATGACAGCATAGTTCCATAAAATATTTTCAGACTTTAAAAAAGACACTTAGATTTCAGACTCTCAAATTGAGCTTTCCGTGAAAGTGATGAAAGTAATACAACAGGAGTAAGCCTGGTCACTGAATGCATTAATTGTATAACCTCAGTGTAAGCGCAGGCGCGGTCGGCCTCTGACTAACATGTTTAGAGTCCTGCTGTCCCGGCACGCCATCTTCGACCTCTACCATCTTGCCGTCCTCCTTGTTCTGCACCAGCCGGTGGACGAAGTTGTCGCCGACGTAGTCCCAGACGCGCGTGCTGCCCACTCGCATTGTGTAGGTGTGACCCGTGTCCAGGAAATGGCTGAAAAACGGACCGGGGGGGAGGGGGTTAGAGCAGAAGGCTGTGGCGTGCACTGTGCACTGCCGAGACGGAGCCGCAAAACTCCAGAGGAAACCCCATCGGTCTTAAGATGAAGGCATGTGATCAAAGGTTGATTGAAAACTAATGTCTTTTTCTACGTATTAATGCACGCACATTGGCGGATCCAGACTCTCCGTGGGGGGTCATCTTTTTGTGGCAAAAAGGTAACCCCATTTTTTCGCCACTGATCTGGGCCAGTCACCTTATTTTGTTATTCGAGATTAGAAAAATGCACTTTTTCGGGACAAAAATCACCTTTTTCTGGATCTTTTTCAGATAAAAATCACCTTTTTGTTGTTGTTGTTTTTTCTGAGAAAAAGCACTCTCACAAAACGTGATATTTCGTAGCATATACACAAATCAGTAATAATAACATTTATCTCATACCAACTAGTAGGGGCTTCACCAATAATTCTTGAGAGGGGGTCTGCTGAAATAACAAAAAAATGTACCACATTTTTTTCTGCATGTATTTAACCTGGCATTGACTGTGGTATGACCTGTAACACGCATTGGACTGGGGGGGGGGGGGTTAACGGCTCCCTAGTTATTTTCCGAACCAATGATCACAGCGAGACGCGCAAGGCGGCATTCGAAAGCGATCATTGAGACGAATCTAAGGCACGCTCTAACATATACAATTGAGGTCTTACGTCAGGTCACGGTCAGAAAAAAAAAACACGGTCAGGTCAAAGGTCAAAATCAAGGAATTTTCGTTTATGGACCATACTTTCCATCACAAGCCTTTAATTGCAACCATGATCACCCAAGGTGCTCTTAAACGTATGATACACATCCCGCATGATCGAAAGCACGATTATTGGCAAAGATCAAAGGTCAAGGCCAGGTCACAAAAGGTCACTATACACAAAATATCTACGAAAGCCCTGCAACACATGTTTTATGGACCATTTACAACATGGAAAGCAATAGTGATACTTATTCGACCACCAGACTTCACTATATATATTTATAATATATTATATAAATATATATATTATAGTATATATATTATATGATATAAATATGTATAATATATATATGTGTGTTTGTGTGTTTACAGGCAATGTGTAGAATCAGCATCTCTATAGGAATCCCTAGGGATTGCTATAGAATGCCTAATCGGCCAGGCATTCTATAGAATGCCTGGATTTGTGCGTTTTTGTCATGATCAATATTACATACTAGTATAGCGCTTTTTCGGGCAACGACCGAACGGGAACGCTCTGATAAAGCTATTGCTAAACAGGTTTAAAATATGAAACGGTACGGGAGCACACGTGCACATTGCCTGTGTCCCAAGGGTGAATAAAACATCAAGTAGCTTAACCGTGGTTATATACCCTTAACCCTCGCCCGGATAGGGCGGGTTGGATGCCACCCCCTTGGTTTTCCCGAATAACTCACGTAGTTTGAAACTGATCGCAATGAAACTTTCAGTAACTTACTTTTGAACAATTTGACATATACTCATAAAATTTCGTAATTCCAACTTTCATGACCCGTGACCTATGACCAGTTTCTCAAGGTCATGTCAGGCGAAACTTGAGTCCCGTATAATCAATTCTTGTTACATGTAAAGTTTCCGAGTGTTTGACGTTTAGGAGCAAATGCAAAGGTGTTTCCAGGTGACAGGTGTGTCTTCTTCTGAAATTGTGACCTCGACTGACCTTTTCTAAGGTTAACCGAGGCCACTGACCTCCGATGACCTCCGATGATTGTTTTGCTTCTGGCCGCTTTTAGTGCAGTTTTTTAGGCTGATTTCAAATCTTGAAGCCATTTGACATAGTTATTTGTTTCACTGGGATTATGCACTTCCAAAGGTCAACCGAGGTCACTGATCTCAGATGACCTGACATGAACTTTTAAGAAATTTGGCAGTTTTTAAGTCATTGGTGGTGACGCTGATTTCAAATTGGTATGTATTAAGACTACTTAGATTGTTCTCTACCATTTTGGTTCGATCAGTATTCATTTTCCACACATTTACGAATTGTGACATTTTGGTCTTTACATGACCTCAGAGGTCACCTGTTGATTCTGGACCTTAAATAATATGTTCAATGGCTTTCCCATCACAAGCAAAACGTCGTTTGATTCATCGGAAGCTCATCAATAGGAGCGAAAACAGCCAAGTGCGGGGGGTCGTACCCCTCCCCCTACTACCCGGGCACGCAGTGAATTTGGCCTACCCGAGCAAGGTAAGCCCCTAGTTATGTTATATTCAATAGTATCCAGGCGGCAGCCAGGATTTGCGACGGGGCGGCGGGGGCTAACCAAGTGGGCCGTTAGCATTGGCTGATGCCCCCCAAAACAAAACAAATATAATTTGTTTAGTTCCGACTCCATTTGAAACCACTCTCACTGCATGTGAGACACTGTTCGGCCCAGAGGCATTGGGTAAGCAAAGACTTTATAACTGGGGAAGGACTCTATGTAAGCCATGCATAGTAGAAGAGAGTAATACAAATAATGAGGAAAATTGCCTTAACCCTATTCCTGCGGGCGGCCAGAATCACGCTAACCTGCAGGAGGGGTAGATTTTGCCCCCCCCCCCTCCCAGAGATCTCGAGAACCGCACAGCCGATTTAATTGGGACAAACACCATTCGATTTGTCGTGACAAGATGCTTTTTGAATTCCGAAATTTTATATTGGTCAAAAATGGAGGGGGGGGGCGGGGATAAAAATATTATTTGTGTTTTTCGAAAGATCATTGTGGTTATGTGATTTTATCGATTTTCATGCTCAAAACGTTTTTGAGCTTCCAAAGTAATGGTCTTCGATATATCAAAAGTACTTGTACCAAAGTCAAAAAATAATAGGCGTACTCATGAATAAAAAATAGTGGGATTTTCTGAAAATAATATGAGCTGTTCGTGATTGTTTGGGACGATAGGAACGTCATATGTGGGCTTTGTTGCTGTTATTTGCTAAATGTAATAATATTGCACAATAAGCGGATCCATGTTAACAAGTGGGGGGCACTATGAGTGGAACGCCTTTTTATCATCTTAATAATTTGAAGTCGGGCCTAAATTTGATGGAGGACATTGCCTCCCAATTTTATATACCTGAGTGCGCTCTGCCACAACATAGTGTATAAATAAGTAAGTAATGATGTAAATAGCAAGTGAGATTTAGTTTGACGCCTTTATTCCACCGCAAACGACGAGAAGATGCGCCGCACAACCGCATTCGTAACGACCTCCCCAAAACATGAGCCTGGAGCCGCCTCTGCTTTGATGATTTTATCAAAATTTTGGCCCAACACGCGGCATTCAATTCTAGGAAAAATGATAAATTATAGGAAAAGAAAAGACTAAATTATAATATTTTGTTAAGGAAAAATCCAAAAGTTTCAAGACGCTATGACAAACGGTTCAAAAGCGGCAGGCGAAAAACAGCCGGGAGGAGCAGAATCTGCCCCGCAGGGAATAGGGTTAAGCCTTAAACTCGGACTAAAGAGTGGCCCTTCCCGAGCCTGAGAGCTGATATCTGCCTTTGCTGGACATGAGATATTTCAAACTTATGAGGCCTAAGCGTGGTTTTATTAGCCTGAAATGGCCCTGTTTGATTCCAAGATAGGACCCTTCCAGAACCTTTTTTGGCGACGTAAGAAAATGTGTCCGAACCATACCCACTCTCCCCTATGTTTTCAAATATTGCCGCCATTCGAGCAAACACAGGTATCGAAATCAATGAAAGCAGATTACGTGCACTATTAGAATAACCTTGTTCTGGTCCCGCATTAGTGCCAAGCAGTCAAGAAATACCGTCACAAAACCAAGTCCAAGTTCATGGAAAAACATCATCAGCTTTAAATTTAAGGGGCATTGCATTGATTAATCGTAGTTCAATATCAATATGCTTTCCGAGCTGCTTCGTCTGCAACGTTTCTGATCATTCAGTGAATATGTTAAAGTAACTAACAAGCGGTGTTTATGGATGCTTTCGATTTCGCCTTATCGATTAACCGCATATTTATACTTGTTCGTGGTGTAGTACATAAAAATAAATTCCAGCGACAAGCAAATCTTGTACCATGAACAGTGAACAATGCAAATAAGACATTTGCACAGTTATATCGCATGCCACCACTGTAGCTAGTCATTAATAACTAATTTATTTCTAGTGATGTTTCATGGACTTTTAAAGTTATAAACTGTGTGTTAAGTTACAAGTGGTATATGTAAAATGTTAGGATTCTATAGAATGCCTGACAGTTTGGTTAGCATCTATTTAGAATGCGCTGGACCAGTCAGATTCTATAGAATCCCTAGGTATTCTATAGAATGCCTGACCAGTTAGGCATTCTATATAATTCCTAGGGATTCTATAGAATGCCTGATTCTACACATTGCCTGTAACATATAATATGAAGTAAATGTCAAGCTAAGGTCAAAGTAAGGTCAAAAACGTATTTTTTTAAACGGATAAATATAAACCAAAAGGCATGTAACTTGACCAGTTTTGTCTCAGAAACACAGTGCTGCCATTTATTTGTATTTATATTGTCCATAAAAGCCAAGAAACGCAATTTGAAACTATGACGTCATGGGTTACCAACACTGTAAATGCGATCACTCAGTCAAAAATGATGACATTTAGAAATTTGGCATGATAGTTTTTTTCATTTAGTTCTGACATATTTTTTCATTTTTTCAACTTTTTTGAAATTTTCGATTTTTAAGTAACTTGTCAAAACAAATGTTTTTATTTGTATTTTGGGGGTAAAAAACACATTTAAAAAAATGAAATTGCCATTTTGTAGCCCTTATTACTTGCAATATTAAACATTTTTAGATTACACTTTGCTTTTTAAATTGCCTGTGTGCGGTCTGTTAAAGTTTAGCTGATTTATGCGTAAAAACCGTGTGTAGTGACGTCACTTAATTCACTATATCTAAAAAATGTATCACCGGATTTTTTCTTCTCATTTTCGCACAGAAGACGTGAAATTGATGTAGGAAAAGGTACCTTAACCCGCGCCCCGCTGGGGGGGGGGGCATATTCTGCCCCTCCTCCCGGGTTTTCTCAATAACTCAAAAACCATGGCAGATGCCGACGTGAAACTTGCAGTACCTTATCCTACATCAAT
>VOPJ01010287.1:0-32024 GCA_014673585.1 Semibalanus balanoides | reverse complement strand
CTCAGAGCCCTGCAGCCAGCCTCAGAGCCCTGCAGCCAGCCTCAGAGCCCTGCAGCCTGCCTCAGAGGTCGTGTCAGGAATGCGCGTCTGTGTAGGATTGCTAAGCTGTGACACGCTGAGGCATCGTCAACGGGAGGAGCAGCAGACGCTCAGCGTGTCTCTGATGGCGGGACTGACCCGGTTCGTGTGTCTCTTTGTCCGATACCGCTCGTGTGGTTGTGTACGTGTTCTGACGTGTGATTTGTGTACTGTACAGCTGGCAGACATGCAGCGCCACCTGTCCTGTACGTGTCCTGACGTGTGACCTGACCTGTTCGTGTCCTGACGTGTGATCTGTGTGCTGTACAGCTGGTGGACATGCAGCGCCACCTGTCCTGTACGTGTCCTGACGTGTGACCTGACCTGTTCGTGTCCTGACGTGTGACCTGTGTGCTGTACAGCTGGCAGACATGCAGCGCCACCTGTCCTGACGTGTGACCTGACCTGTACGTGTCCTGACGTGTGAACCTGTGTGCTGTACAGCTGGTGGACATGCAGCGCCACCTGACCTGGCTGCAGCTGTGCCAACACTACACTGACAGCGGCCGACTGGGTCAGACGCGGCTGGAGCGGGCCGCCGAGCTGCGCCGCTACCACCAGGGCACGGCCCACTACAGCGAGGGGCTGCTTGACACCGAGCTCAGGTACGGCCGATCTGCTGGTAACGGTCAGCACGTCATCCCGCACACACACACACAGTCCGTTGGTCGTGGATAAGTTAGAAAGTGCACTCAACCTTCATCATAATGCTTCGAGCTCATGTTGTCTCAATGGTTTAGGAAGAACTATCAATTTCGTCGCTGCATTTTAAGTCGAATGGGCGCCTGATGACCGGAATTATTCGAGCGATGTAAAGCTTTAAATATCATCTAGAGTGGAAGCTAAGCATGGCACCCTCACCAGCTGATTGGCCTTGTGCGTCTGACCAGCCGCCTGTGACCTGTGTATCTCGGAGGTTCCCTGACGTGTGTGCCCTGCCGTCGCCACAGGCCTAACGACCACTACCTGACGCTGGCGGTGTACTGCCTGTACGACGAGTGGCGCGCCACGGACCAGACGAGCCGCCTGCTGCAGGCGCTGGCTCTGCTGCAGCACGGCATCACTAGCTCGCCCTCCAACTTCTACTTCAAACTGGCCGCCGTCCACATCTACCACCTGCTCGGTAAGAGGCCGCCGTGAGAGCGGGAGAGCGGGATAGCGTGATATCGTGAGATGATTGGCGAACAGCAGTGGGTTATTGAATGGCTCCTGTTTGTTCGATAGTGCTGCAGCTGCCGGTGACATGGCCTATTTATTTTAGTGTAAGGACATAAATAGTGTCTCAGGAGCGGCCTAAAGTCTCAGTCATCAGAAGAGCGATTTGCGCTGGAAGTGTGTCATGCCACCTTCACTGCCATACCAGTGTTCCCAGCCGTGTTGGTTAGGTTGTGACTCACCCTGAAGCTGTATATGTGGGGCGCCACACTACGGGTTCCGATTGTGTGTCCCCCACAGGCGCGGCCGGTGCGGCCTACACCGTGTACAGCACGCTGGACCTGAAGTCGATCCAGCTGGACACGCTGAGCCACGTCAGCAGTCGACACGTGGCCGCTCAGGGACAGCTGGCCGCCGCGCAACTCGTCTTTAACACCGTCCTCAAGTTCTTCAACAACGTCAAAGATGTTAGTGACTTCCGTGGGTGTCGTTTGACGAGTGGCGCGCTTCTGGTTTGGAGGGGTTTGTTTGTTTGTTTGTTGGTTGCGTGATTGTGAACGAAGTATCTGTGGATTGTATTGCTTTTATGACCTGAGTTTCATGGTATGATCCTGTTAGGATAAATACATATTCCGGATGAAGTTCTGCTGTTATTTCGTGAGTATATTTCGTTTTGCGGTGAATTGAGTGAGTGTTTGTGTCGGCCGTTGGCCATCACCGCTGACCGGCTGTTCTCTATCTCCCTACTGCAGACGACCGACTGTCTCATCGCCGCGTACAAGGTCGGCTCGTTCCAGCAAATCCCCGAGTTTGTCCAGCTGAAGAGCCGGCTGGCGCACTCGGCCAACTACCTTCTGACGCTGACAGACTGTGTGCTGCTGGATCTCACCTCGGTGGCGTCACAACACGCCCAGACTCTGGAGGTACCGCCCTCACAGTCTGATAGATGGTTACCGCCGACAGATAAGGGTCTAGTATAGGTTGGTACTTGTGTGTGCCTGGAATCACCCGGGCTCACAAACACGCCCAGGACGTCTGGACGTACCGCCCTTCACAGCTCGATAGATGGTACCCCGACTAGATAGGTGTTGTATAGTGATGGTGACCTGTGGACTGCTGGGACCTTTTCACCTCGTGGCTCACAACGATCCCAGACTCTGAGGCTACCGCCGCCTCACACTCTGATAGATGGTACCCCGATAGATAGGTGTTAGTGATAGGTGAGACTGTTCTGCATGGGAACCTCACCTCGGTGCATCACAAAACACGCCCAGACTCTGGAGGTACCCTCACGCCTCTGATAGATGTACCCCGGACTAGATAGTTGTGTCTAGTGAAAGGTGAGTGACTGTGTACTGCTGGACCTGCACCTCAGTGGCTCCACAGCACGCCCAGACTCTGGAGGTACCGCCGCTCACAGCTCTGATAGATGGTACCCCGACTAGATAGGTGTTCTAGTGATAGGTGGTGACTGTACTGCTGGACCTCACCTCGGTGGCGTCACGACACGCCCAGACTCTGGAGGTACCGCCGCTCACAGCTCTGACAAACGGTGGACCGATGGGTGTCCGGTCGCCGCCCGTTCCCACACACACACCAGATCCGGACTATCTATCGGCACATTTAGTCTGGTTTTAATGCGTTGAATGTCACAAAATGTTCGCTGGTCTTCGATGGTACTCAACGATTGCACTCTCTGTTTGATTATGCGATATTATTAGACAGGCGTCTGTCAGCCCTGCCAGTTGAATGCGGTGTCTGATAGTTCCGACCTCTGCTGGCATCGTGTGTCACCGTCTGACCTCGGCTGACCTCGTTTGACCTCATCTGACCTCGGCTGACCTCGGCTGACGTCGTCTGACCTCGGCTGACCTCGTCTGACCTCGACTGACCTCGGTTGACCTCAGCTGACCCCGTGTCTCTCCCGTCCTCAGCTGCTGCGGTACAGCTCTCTGTGTCCGGCGGCGCTGAAGCCTGTCCAGTGGGACCAGCTGCGCGATAACCGCGACGTGGCCGTACTGCCAGCCTTCTCCGACTCGGAGCGACGCCAGCGGGACGCCGCCGCCGCGCTCAGCTGGCGCCAGGACCTCCACCTGCTGCGTCTGCGCCAACTGACGCTGCGGGCCCTCGTGGCCGTACTGCAGCTGGCGCCGCCGCAGAATGGCGACCTGGCGCAGCTGCGACAGTTGGCGGCGCAGCTGGCTGAAGCAGCGCAGCCGGCCGACGCTGAACTGCTGTCTGCAGGCCCGCCACAGCTGAGCGGGCCCCTGCCGTCGCGGTTGCCGCGGCTGCTGCGGCGGCCCCATCTGCCGCTGCTGGGCAGGCTGCTGGAGACGGCCGCAGACCTGGCCGCGGGACTGACTCCGACAGAGCGGGTGGACGAGCTGGCGGCGCTGTGTGAGCGGCTGGCGGAGCGGCCGGCGACCGGTGCCAGGCCGGCGGACCTGCTGGAGGAGGCCGCCCTGCTCACCGAGACGGTCGGCGTGGCGGCGGCGGTGTGCGGCGCGCTGCACTCGTGGACGGCGCCCTCCCGGCCCGCCGGCAAACGAGGGAAGAAGAAGAAGGGGACAGCGCCGTCGGCGGTAAGTACAGGGCTGTGGGCCGCGGGGAGGCGATAAAGGAGTGAGTGGTATGGGGAGGTCAGGGACTCAGGGTGGGTGATTGTCTGGGCTGATTGCAACTAATGAAGGGAAATGCGCGCTGGGTTAGGTTGAGTGTGGGTATTGCGGGGGTTTAAACAGTATTTGTCATGATTATTTGGTGTCCGATTACACCTTTTTGTTTGTAAACTCGCACGTTTTTGTCGTATGATATTCTTCAATTCGCACGGTCTCTCATGGGCTTTGTTCTTACACCAATACGTCAGCCGCGGTGTCCGTCTATTAAAGGGATGAGGCCACCTTGGGAGATTTTATAAAAGTAGCTTACATGAAATGCTGAATTAATTATATGTATTGCTCTTGCTCAAACTTGCCCTAAAGCAGTTTTTGGCAAAAGCATTTCTATTTTTTTTCGGACTTCCAAAAAACCATTGTCATCGATTGTGACAGCACATATATTCAAATGGCCCTCCCCAATTGCTGGACTTGTTTGCTAGGAATTGGCGCAGCTGTTTCAAAACAAAGCCATGGGTACCATGCGAGCACTAAAAGCTGGATAAGTCGCAGCAGTTGGCCGCCAGGGACCCAGTGACCAGCGTACTTTTTATGGTCGCAACACGAATTTTATTGTTTCATGTATTATTTGAAATCAGCAACATAAATATGTTAACCAAACAAAGCAATCAGTACTGTTAATATGCTGCATACGTCAAAAATAACTGGCTTACTAGCGGTGCCCTGCCGGCCAACTGCTGCGAACTACCCAGCTTTTAGTGCTCGCCGCCACATATCGCTCCCTCCCAAAGCCGAGGCCCCGAGCCGTCCGAAATTTCGCCGCAACTTACGTTGAAATAGTCTGTCGTGGTTAGAGGTAACTCATTTATCTTTGGACCGAAAGTCGAAGCCAAGCTTTTTGGCCCGAAATTGGCCATTTGATTTGAGTTCTATAATGAAAAAAGCTAGATTTTGGACCAAATAAATTAACTGGCATACGCTTTTTAATTTGAATTCAGTTCAACTGGACTGAATGTGATGTGAGTTTGGCATATCATAGACAATTTTCAGTCCGCAAAAGAAGTTGATTCAAAATAGTCGGAGGCACTCCTCAATGTTTAAGAATGATTGCCAATCATTGCATGTGCAAATGTATTTTTTGATCAATGGGCAGTTTCGGGAACCAAACGTGTTTCAGTGAATCGGTACGCGTAATCTACCGATTGACACCAAAAAAACTCGATATTGGTTCTGCGGGGGCACTCTCCCTTTAATTACTACTATCTAGTAGTGGACGTCTCTCCCGTACGGGGTCGATCGTTAGTCGAACCGAGCTGAATCGCAGCAGAGCGCTGAACTACCCTCTACGTCCAAATGAATTGACTGCCTCCGTACAACCGTGGGTGACCCTCTGCTTGAGAGCTGAACGCGATCGACCTGCCGCCTGGTGGAGATCAGGACGCCACGTGACGGGCTGTGCGCCGCCCAAAAGTGAGCAGCTACGCTCGGCGGGCGGGGGCGCCGAGCAGCATGGAGTAGGCCGCCGACAGCGTGTTCCGACGTCGGCCTGCGAGAACAGCTACCGCTACCTCACAGCGCGAACTGACCAAGGTCTGCCTTAAGTACAAGCTGGATACCCTCAACGCTGCCTGTGTGGTACAGAGACGCCCGCCCCCGCCCGTGGCCGCCGATGAGGCTGCTCGGCTAGGACAGCGGCGTGCCGGCCGACCCGCCCAACGTGTGCGTTTTCAGCGTAATAATTTTCTAGGCGTTGCGTGCTGCTAACAGCGACCGAATGTTTATCGGCGTGGCGACGTGGCGCGGTGTACGGCGTGGCGCTGCGGCGACGTGGCGCCGCGCGGGCGGACCGCCGCGGCTCCCGGCGGACCCGCTTTGTTGCTGTTGAATCTTCCTCTGAAACTGAGGGTGTTAGTCCGGAAGTCATGGCGTTATGGATCAGAAATGCAGAATACATACCCCTACAATGGAGACTGCTCCGTGCCTAATTACATCGGGCGCGAGTGGGGAGAGTGCTGCGTGCTCAGGGTTCGGTACAGTCGGCGAGAGACGAGTGGGAGGAAATTAAACATGTGAGGACGAGGTGAGACGCGTCGCGGTGATAGGTTGGTACCCGGCTCCAGTCGTAGGGGAGAAATGTGTGCGCTGATGGACTTTATCAATAACCGATTATAACCGTCGTTCGAGTCTTTCACCCCTTGACGACTGTCGGCTTTCCTGGCCGTTCATATCCGAATGCTTTTAGTGGGGTTTTGCGGCAGCACGACCACGGTCAGACAGCCTATAATTTCACCCTGTTCGAAGTGTCCGGGCCATACCTTGTACAGGGGAATCGAACCCTAATCCCCGGCACAGGAGGAAGAGGAAGTGATCACACCCCTGGGCCAGCTAACTGCCTTCGCATCTGGTTCCGACAGGATAAAGGTAATTAACCCTCGCCTTACGGCGGAGGGCCTGACAGCCCCCCCCCCCGAGGTTTTGCTTGAATAACTTTTTACTCATGACGCGCATCTTTCTGAAATTTGCAGTAGCTGAGTTTGCAACAATTATACGCATCCTTTTAAATTTTCATCAACATTGGTCACCAATTTTTGGAGTTAATGCTTTTGATGTCATGTTCGTAAAAAAGCGTCAAATATTGGAAAAATCATCAATAGAGTTTTGCAGCAAATTAAAAACGAAAATCACGAGAGACTTAAAATATTATTTTCTTTTAAATGACAATTTCGGAATTTCAATATTTTTGGTTTTTGACCCCTAAAAAGTTTTTTTTAATCACCACAAAATCACAATTTTCAAAAATAACATAAAACCGGAATACATGTGAGAACTGAGCCTTGAAAATATACAAGCCAAACTTCAAAGCAATATCTCTTTTTGACTGAGTGATGCCTTGCTAAGTGTAAGAAATTTATGACGTCATTTTTTATTTAACTTTTTTGAACAGATACGAACAAATAAATGTTTGTTTTTTTGTTCAGGAGCAAAAACTGTTCTGGGAACATGCATTTTAATTACATTTAAACACTTTCTAATTTTGAGGTTTTCTGACCGTTTTTCCGGACGTGATCGAGTCGAGGTTGCTATTGCTAATCGCCCATAGCAATTTTCGTCTATGGTGAGGACTTTCGTTCCTAGGAGTTCATTATTTAACCCAGACCTAAAAATCTATATATGTTCAGGTAGCTAATTCAACGGCCAACATTTTGACGCTAACCAAATCATTTGATATTCATAACTTTAAGACGGACAGAGCAAAACCGCTATTTTTGGACGTGGTCGATTTTAGGTCATTCACTTGACCTGGAAGATCACCATTTGACCTGGAACCAAAAAAATGATATGCCATTAAATTTCTTACATGACAGGCAACATGCTGGTTTTCATGGCGTTGCTCTAATTAAAAAGGCGTGTACTACTTGGTTGGCCCATCAGGCCCTCCCCCCGTACAGCGAAGGTGAGAAACGGTCCCCGTAAGGCGAGGTTTAGGACAGTTTTTCGGGAGCATTGTAAGCCCCTTTCAACGGAGTCCTGTTATCAGTTTTCCCTTCCTTTCCATATCATGAGGAAGGATGTGCGGGTAGTATAACAAAAACATCTTTGTTTATTGGGGCTTTTGGGCGCGTCGACAACAAAGGTCACTTTGTAACAAAAACATCGCCGGACAGCCTTCTGTGCATTTATTGATTCTGTTAAAAAACATAGTAGTCACAACATACACTGAACATACTCGCCAGATGCAACAAATTACTTTTGTTACAATAAGTTACTCTTAAAATAGCTTGGCTACAAAACGGCACACTACACAGGGCTAGGTTATCCCACATTGCGCAAACACCACAGTGCACACCACTTCTGCATAGCATATATCATGTATCTGAAAAACCGACACTGGCGGCGTCCACTAAAACACAGCGCGCGCGCGGCGCGAGACGAAAGCATGGCGCGCTCGGACCCGCCACCGATCTGGCTGAAGAGAGGGAGAGAGAGAGAGGAGGGGAACGGGACGGACGCGGGCGGGTTAGTGACTAGCTCTAGGCAGCCGCGGAGTATCCATCCGTCTGTGTGGGGTTTATCACATAGCTGTGACCATCTCTCGCCGCCTGCTCGCGGAGGCCACCAGGGCGGCGTATAGCGTCTCTCTGTCCCACTCTCTCACGTACACAAACGAAAGGCACAGTCACAGACATGGGCGCGGCTCCGCTCAAGCTCCCGGCGCGACGGGGCCGTCCTTGAGGCGCCGGTAGATGGCCTGCACGTAGGTGAAGACACACTTCCAGTCGGGTTTGCGCATCGCCACCATATCGTCTGTGTCGAGCAGGGGGTAGATGCCGGCCTTCTCACTGTCGGAGAGAGGGAGCAGGGTCAGCAGCGAGCCAGTCTGGTCACAGCGGTCCGCAGCGAGCCAGTCTGGTCACAGCGGTCAGCAGCGAGCCAGTCTGGTCACAGCGGTCCACAGCGAGCCAGTCTGGTCACAGCGGTCCGAAGCTAGACATGGGTCAGTAACGGGTCACCATGCCAGCAGCAGGTAGACACACTCGACAACGGATAGCCGACTGTCTGGCGCTGTACGACCTCTTGAACCGGCCCCTGGCGCGAGCACTTCGCATCGGAGCATCTGAGCAATGAAGCATTAAAGTCTGGATGGCAGTCAGTTTAAGTGCCTATTTGAAGAACTACAATGCATCGGTACAGTTAAGTTGGTGGTTCTCAGTGGCAAGATAGGTAACAGCAGGTCGCCAGTGAGAGTAACAGGTGTGCACAGGTCTGACTATATTCCTGTCACTAGATGGCACTAGTAGTAAGCGCCTGAAGTTATGCTGTACCGCATAGCCTGAAGTCGAGAATTGTGGTCTGCGCAATGGGGGGTGATAACTAGACATTCTGGTCCATGGTCATTGAAGGAGCCACCCATTACCCCTTTTAACCCATTACCCCTTTTGATAACCAGAATGACTAGTCACCTCCCCCCCATTGTGCAGACACTTATCGACTTTAAGCTATGCGGTACAGCATAACTTCAGGCGTGTACTACTAGTGCCATCTAGGGACAATAATATAACTTGGGGCAGTTCTCGGCTGTAAGCTATGCGGTACAGCATAACTTCAGGTTTACTACTAGTGCGCCATCTAGGACAATAATATAACTTGGTGCAGTTCTCGGCTGTAAAGCTATGCGGTACAGCATAACTTCAGGCGTGTACTACTAGTGCCATCTAGGGACAATAATATAACTTGGGTGCAGTTCTCGGCTGTAAGCTATGCGGTACAGCATAACTTCAGGCGTGTACTACTAGTGCCATCTAGGGACAATAATATAACTTGGTGCCAGTTCTCGCGTTAAGCTATGCGGTTACAGCATACTTCAGGCGTGTACTACTCCTGAAAAACCTGAGGGGGGGCGGAAATCAACCCCCCTGCAGTGCGCGGGTTAATACAGCATGGAAACCGTAACGCATAGCTGAACATCATTAGACATAAAATGGTTTTGATGCTCTTCACGAGAATGTGACGACAGTGAAAAAGAAGCTGGTATAACTGTATGGCATGTGCATTGTGTGCTGTCATCAAACGAATCGGCTATCATTTATGACTCAGCTGCTTACTCACCGTTATTCCCGACCGAAGGCTCTATCATCCCAAGTGGAGTAAGTACCCAGTATTTAAGAATCACTGATCAAGGTAAATATACGCTAATCAGCTCAGCCTGAGGTGTTCATTGCTCATCGCAGAATAGCTATGCTCCAGCATGCCGAAAGGGCGACGTGAAACTTACTCGGCTGTCTTGAAGGCCAGATCGAAGTTGTATCGTCGGTTTTTGGGGTTGAGTGTGTCGAAGTCGAAGGCGTCCGGGTAGAAGTGGTGAATGATCGCGCAGAAGGCCATGCCGTCGTTCCAGCTGGTCGAGAAGTTATCGATCTTCACATTCTGCGGAGGAGAGCGACTCCACGTCAGTGGCGCTCAATCTCGGCCGCCGCATAAGACAAAGCTCGGTCACTGCACACTGCAGGTCACAAACGCATGCGCTGAACAGCCACAACTCTGCAGAGCATTCACAGGTAGAAAAGCGGACGTAGTGCCTGCGAAGCCTGAAGCTGTCGTGCCGGAGAGGAGAAGCGATATACGAGCGATAGTCACGTCATCTGTACAGCGGTAAGCGCAGAGTAGCAACACTCAACAGGCGGCCACAGCAGCAGGTTCGAGTAGATACAACGCAGAAGACGGCTGATGTATTGACTTCACTCAGTTAGTGTCCACTGTCCACTGCAACCACCCCACGGCAGTCCATGCACAGCTGTGTACAGTTGCTTCATGCTCCTCTCGACAGTTTACAGACCGTTCTCGTACGACATTTCCATTCCGTGCTCTATGTAGGTATCATACCGACTGAGACCGGCAGACGAGCAGTGAGTGACAACAGACAAGGAGTAGGGACCAGAAATGGTCAGCAGTTTCCGACCGTGGGTCTGTACTGTTCACGTGTGTCTGCTGCGTGGTGACTGTGTGTTTGGCCGCAGATTCGGTGTTTGATTGCGAGTGAGAATGCTATGGTACGGCATGTGATCGGGGATCGGTATTGAGCAGCTGAAGACGAAGCTAACATCTTGCTTTCATTCAGCTGAAGCAAATATAAATTTAAAATACGTTGTATGTTACTACAGCTATATATGGCTTAAAATAGGATCTTTTCCATGAGCTTGGCTGGGGACAACTTCTTCCTTCGACTTTAACTTTATGTATGACAAGCTCTTACGATGTTTCACCTCTTTCCCCGGCAATACCTAAATCCCAGGTTTGCGTAAAATGAGTATTATTGGATCATTGGATCATTAGTGTTGGTGATTAGCTAATCACCTGTGTACATTTGTCACACCACACACACACACACACACACACACCATACACACCACACACCCATCACCGGGCCGCCGCGGGTCGGCATTACGTGGTCAGCTCGGCTGGTTACCTGGTAGTCGCGAGTTCGACACTGGGCCCAGTAAAGCGTCATCTCCTTGGCACCCTGCGCCTTGGCCGCCAGCCCGGCGTCCAGCTTAAAGCCGCCGCCGTCACTGCAATGAGCCGCGACGTTACCGCGCAGCCTGCCATCTATCGAGCCGCACGGGAAGCTGTAGCTCAAGCAAGCCCCGCCGCAGGAAGACGCCACAGTATAGAGTGAAAGAGGAGGACGAGAGGAGAGACTCGAACAGGGATGTGGAGCGAACGGAGGAGAGACGTAAAGAAGATCTGCCGATTTCGGCTACACACCGGCCTTTCCTGGACGGACAGAACGTGACGGGGAAGCGTCCAGGTGGAGAGGAGAGAACAGAGTACAGACGAGTACAGCGAGGCTGCAGCTGATCCCAATAAAAACAGTGACAGTGTGCGGCAAAAGCAGTGCATCCCCGGCAAACTCTCCTATTCTAGAAGCCCTCAGAATGTACGATATAAGTTTGTCCTGCCCCGAGTTATTGTATAATCTAGATTAGACCTCACCGTTTTAGTTTAGAAGTTGCGAATGATTACGAGTCTTGAAAAGTATTACATGACTCTTAATCTTATCCGTGCATATCACCTCCGCCATTAGTTCGTTACAATATGTTCTATCATTGCAGTATAATCATTGGTAAAATAAGACATACGACGAGAAGATATGGCTTAAAAACTTTACTGCATAGTTCATGGAAACAAACATATTTCTTAAATAAAGCCGTTTCTCTGTATAAATGGTTAGATCGAGTCACTAATGAATTCAGAGTATGAACAGTTCAACAACAGCGTCACAGTGTTGATGAATCAGAAAACCCGCCTGGCCGGCACCGACAGACTAGTGTGGCCACCATCGCCCTGGTCCTTACCTGGAGCCAGAGTCGGTCTTCTGCACCACCGGCTTCGGGTTGGCCGAGTCGAGCTGTTTAAACTTGTCGAACGCCGAGACGGGCGCCTTGCCTGCGGACGGGGTACAGAACAGTCTGGTCACAGGGTGGCCACACAGCCGCAGCTATCCACAGGTGGTGAGCCAGACAGCCATCGGCCGCCGCACAGCCAGTGACGGGACGAGGCACAGGGTGGCCACACAGCCGCAGCTATCCACAGGTGGTGAGCCAGACAGCCATCGGCCGCCACACAGCCAGTGATTGGACGAGGCAAACGAGGCGAACACGGGAGACGTTCTCTCTCGTGCTCCGAGGGTGAGCCGAGGCTCATCCCAAACGAATCTGGCAAGTCTTAAGATATGTGACAGCAGAACAGTTAGCAAACGAGGACACAAAGCGCAAACGCAGAACGGAAAACAAGTGGACCATGAAGCAGCGAAATCGCTAAGCTGTATGAATCTTCCGCACTGTTCCATGTCTCTATCGAGGTAGCATAGCTCAACAGCGTTATAACTATCGGCCTGGACCGGACTGAGGTTAACCGTTCTCTGTCTAGACTCCAGACCAGTCAGAGATTCACTGACCCCCCCCTCCCCCTTCTCTGACCCGGGCAGCGTCAGTGCCCCCCCCCCCCTCCTGCCCTCCGGCACCGATCACGCACCTTTGGAGAGCTGCGAGCGCTGGGAACTCGTCACCGTCTTCGATGCGCTCGTCTTGGTGACCACTGCAAACAGGCGAGGTAATTCAGCACACACCTATACACCAAACACAGATACCTGAAGGTGGAAATACAGAGCGACACATCATTGCACAAATGCGATTATAGTATCGCTGACATGGCGGCGAAAGGCGTAAGTTAAGACCTTAACATTTAAACCATTCAGTTGACACCGCTAGCGTCTATTCAATAACAAATATCGTTTGCCCACACATTACTGTAAAGCAGATCGGATAGACCATTTGGAATGTATTCGCGCCGCTTAGTAGCAGCTCGGCAGACCCGGACAGACAGACATACCCGAGGAGGCTGAAGACGACATCTTGGTGTCGGCTGGGGAGTCGTTTCCTGAAACATCAGACATCATCAATACATGCCAGAAGAAGCCGTCGATGCGGCAATATGACTTGCGTCCGTGCTAGGCGATGGCTGCTGGCCAAATATGTAGTTACAACCAGTCGATAACAGTAATGGCTGGGGCCTTGCGCTATGTTTCACGTTGGTTTTAGCCGTATACTCCATAACCCTGCTCGCAAATTGCTAGCCAGAACCTCACAATGCGGCAACGTTAACATGACCAGCAAACGTCCATTTAAATATACCGTATTGACCTTATTCGTACTCTACAGTGAATCAGTGAGAGTGAA
This sequence comes from Semibalanus balanoides, assembly GCA_014673585.1. Taxonomy (NCBI): domain Eukaryota; kingdom Metazoa; phylum Arthropoda; class Thecostraca; order Balanomorpha; family Balanidae; genus Semibalanus; species Semibalanus balanoides. The sequence goes on along the minus strand of VOPJ01010287.1, from coordinate 18,940 downwards.
TTGCGTTTCAATCCTAGAGAGGCCACGTGATATTTACCCTGACAATCTACACATCTGACAAAATTCCGGCATCCCGTCTAATGCGCTGAATTCATGGGCAACATGAGCTTAGCCAGGCTTTCAGAAGCTTACGACCCAAAATGGATGACAGTTTCACCAAGCCATCAGCGCCTCTTTGACATGCCAGTAGCGTGAGCTCATGTGCCCAGAACCGGGTGCGCTTGTGTTGGACGAGGCGGCCGCTAGCGACTTACCTGGGGTGACCATGCCGAGGTAGGTTACCGAGCGTTGGGTCACACAGTGAGACGAGGAAAAGCCGCCAGACACTGCAGTAGTTAGAGGTTAGAGAGGCTGACAGAGCGGGAGGCGACGAGAGAGAGAGAGAGAGAGAGAGAGAGTGAGGGAGAAGCAGCAGCGACAGATTACCGAGCACAGCGGCGGAGCAAATAATAAACAACTCCCGGATTAATGCTGGTCATCGTAATTTTAACGCGAATTAATTCGTTATATATTTGCCTTTATCCTTGTATTAGTTACTTTATGTACAACTGAGGAAGACACAAAGCTTGTTTTTATTTAGTTTATTCACTATATAACCAGCCTTAATCCGGGAATCAAGCAGCACCAGAAGACGAACGCGTATACATCGCTGGTTAGCTTATAGATAAATATGGATGAAATATAGCCCAGCAACAAAGTAAAGCAGGCGTTAAAAAATGTGAATATTTTCAATTCAGCGAGAGCAGCAGAAGAAGACAGGCAGAAAAGGTGTCAAGCAGACAAATGTTGCAGAGCCAACAGAGAGAGACCCATGAGAGCAGCACCATGATGGACAGCACTCTTACCGTCAGGCTCGAAGTTATCCGCCAGCCAGTCGTTGATCATTTTAGCCTCTAAAAATACAAAACATTGATTAGTCCACACTCCAAAAAGTGCCAGTGCAATTTCCCGTGCCATAAAGTAAACAAAACAAGCAGGCAATTCTTAGCAAATCATTCATGTTAGTTACTACGCGAAAATAAAATAAAACACACTGCAAAATCACACATTAAATGTTACAGTAAATAGTCAAACAGCGAAGCAGGGGAAAAGTGAACCAACAAGCCAGTAATCATGAAAATGGTTAGATAAAAACACACACATACAACACAGGGTTGGGTGAGGGCTGCGCCGGTCATGTTGGGCGTAGTGTTTTCAAGAGGGCACGGCCGATCACCCGCAGACAGGATGATTTTGGCCGCTCTCGCCTCCGACTATCTATCGGATGAGGCAGCTGCATGGGATCATAAGATTCAGACACGGCTGCTGCAAGCCGCCGCCAGCACTGAGCTGACCACCGGCAGCCGGGGGCAGGCTGCTGCAAGCCGCCAGCCAGCCACTGAAGCTGACCACCGGCAGCCGGGGGCAGGTGCTGCAGCCGGCCAGCCAGCACTGAGCTTGACCACCGGAGCCGGGGGCAGGCTGCTGCAGCGCCAGCCAGCCCACTGAGCTGCCACCGGCAGCCGGGGGCAGGCTGCTGCAGCCGCCAGCCAGCCACTAGCGACCACCGGCAGCCGGGGGCAGGCCTGCTGCAGGCCGCCAGGCCAGCCACTGAGCTGACCACCGGAGCGGGGGCAGCTGCTGCAGCCGCCAGCCAGCCACTGAGTTGACCCGGCAGCCGGGGGCAGGCTGCATGCAGCCGCAGCCAGCCCACTAAGCTGACCACCGGCAGCCGGGGGCAGGCTGCTGCAGCCGCCAGCCAGCCACTGAGCTGACCACCGGCAGCGGCGGAGGCTGCTGCAGCCGCCAGCAGCCCTAAGCTGACCACCGGCAGCCGGGGCAGGCTGCTGCAGCCGCCAGCCAGCCACTGAGCTGGACCACGGCAGCCGGGGCAGGCTGCTGCAGCCGTCAGGCCACTTGAGCTGACTGACCACCGGCCGCCGGGGGCAGGCTGCTGCAGCCGCAGCCAGCCACTGAGCTGACCACCGGCAGCCGGGGGCAGGCTGCTGCAGCCGCCAGCCAAGCCACTGAGCTTGACCACCGGCCGCCGGGGCAGGCTGCTGCAGCCGTCAGCCACTGAGCGGACACCGGCAGGCCGGGGGCAGCTGCTGCAGCCGCAGCCAGCCACTGAGCTGACCACCGGCAGCCGGGGCAGGCTGCTGCAGCCGCCAGCCAGCCACTGAGCTGGACCACCGGCAGCCGGGGGCAGGCTGCTGCAGCCGCCAGCCAGCCACTGAGCTGACCACCGGCAGCCGGGGGCAGCTGCTGCCAGCCGCAGCCAGCCTGAGCTGACCACCGGCAGCCGGTGCAGGCTGCTGCCAGCCGCCAGCCAGCCACTGAGCTGACCACGGGCAAGCCGGGGCAGTCTCTGCAGCCGCCAGCAGCCAACCTGAGCTTACCACCGGCAGCCCGGGGGCAGGGCTGCTTGCAGCCGCAGCCAGCCACTGAGCTGACCACCGGCCAGCCCGGGGGCAGGCTGCTGCAGCCGCCAGCCAAAGCCACTGAGCTGACCACCGGGCAGCCGGGGCAGGTGCTGCAGCCGCCAGCCAGCCACTAAGGCTGGACCACCGGCAGCCGGGGGCAGGCTGCCTGCAAAGTGGGGGGCCCCGGCCCCCAGGGGTGGGCCAAAAAAAGGCCCCCAAAACGGGAAGTGACCACCGGCAGGCCCGGGGGCAGGCTGCTGCAGCCGCCAGCCAGCCACTGAGCTGACCACCGGCAGCCGGGGGCAGGCTGCTGCAGCCGTCAGCCAGCCACTGAGCTGACCACCGGCAGCCGGGGGCAGGCTGCTGCAGCCGTCAGCCACTGAGCTGACTGACCACCGGCAGCCGGGGGCAGGCTGCTGCAGCCGCCAGCCAGCCACTGAGCTGACCACCGGCAGCCGGGGGCAGGCTGCATGCAGCGCCAGCCAGCCACTGAGCTGACACCGGCGCCGGTGGGCAGGCTGCTGCAGCCGTCAGCCACTGAGCTGACACGGCAGCGGGGGCAGGTGCTGCAGCCGCAGCCAGCCACTTGAGCTGCACCACCGGCGGCCGGGGGCAGGCTGCTGCCAGCGCCAGCCAGCCACTGAGCTGACCACGGCAGCGGGGCAGCCGGGGGCAGGCTGCTGCAGCCGCCAGCCAGCCACTGAGCTGACCACCGGCAGCCGGGGGCAGGCTGCTCTGCACGGCCCGGTCATGGCATCTCCGACCGAGTCTAAATTATAGCCACTTTCGCGGCATGACAGCCTGGTTAACCACAGACAGCTCAGATGGCGCTGTGGTCGGGCGAGCTCCTCGGAATGGTCTGCAGATAAAATCAGCTGGCTACGGATCAACTGACTACAGACAGGGAGACTCATCTCTAACTCCCCGGTAAGGATGGCGACGACGATCTCTGCCAACGAGGCAGCTGGTTAGTAAGCTGGCTCTGAGCCGGCTCGGCTATTCCGGCGGCGGCGAGGGTGCCGGCACACACTCCCCGCAGCCACAGGCGCGGAGATGCGGGCCGACGCAGGCCGACTACAGGCCGGCACACGCTGCTTCATGCTGAGCGGCAGGCAGCTGCAGAACACTGCAGGCAGTCGCAGGCGGGTGCAGACACTCTCGCAGGGCTTCAGACTGGCCTTACCGGTCCGCTGCTGTGTGACCATGTCCGAGCTACTGCTCCTGAACATCGCCTGTCCGCCGGGCAGCGGCCTCCTCCCCAGCTGCGGCGAGCACGGCAGGCTGCCGGCCGGCAGGCGGGACGCCACACGCGCCGGCTCCCCAGCCGCGGAGAACCGGGTCTTGGGCAGCGGCGGCGGCTGGTACGCCCTGGGGTCGGCCGGGCGCGGCGCCGGCCCACCACCGGCCGAGAAGCGCGTCTTGGGCAGCGGCGGCGGCTGGAAGGTCTTGGGGTCGGCGGCGGCGCGGCTCACCTGGGTCTTCTGGACGGCGCTGTGAGCGCTTAGAGCCAGCATCTGGAGCGCGCCGCCCGGTAGGGAGCGGGTCAGCTGGATACCGGGCGGCGGCGGCGACTCGGCCGGGTCCGAACTGCTCCACGCCGGCCGGGGACCCGCCGAGACAGCAGCGGTCAGCGGCAGCACCACCTGGCTGGACGGCCCAGCAGAGGACAGGGCCTGACGCAGAGTGGTGCCGGGAGCAGAAGAGAGTGTCGGCGGCGGCTGTGGTGTAGGTAGCTGGTGCTGTGGTAGAGGCTGTGACACAGTATACTGGGACGGTGGTGATGGTGACTGAGACTGAGACACAAACTGCTGTGATTGCTGTGTTGTTGAATGTTGTGAAATAATTTGTTGTGATTGCTGTATAGTTGACTGTTGTTGAGAAACGAACTGTTGTGCCTGCTCTGCCTGCTGTGACAGGAATGCCTGCTGTTGTGCCTGCTGTGCCTGATGTGCCTGTTGTGCCTGATGTGCCTGTTGTGTCTGTTGAAGTTGTTGTGCCTGTTGTGCCTGCTGTGCCTGCTGCTGTGCCTGCTGTGACAGGAATGCCTGCTGCTGTGTGTGTACCGCTGTCTGCTGCTGCGGCACCTGCGCCACACGCTGCCTCTCCGGCTGTGGTGCCGCCTCCCACCGTCTCTCCCTCTGCTGCTGTGTGTTCACGGTCTGCTGCTGCGTGCTGGACGTCTGCCTCTGCTGCCACCAGGCGGTGCCACCAGCCGCCTGCCGGTCCTCAACGCCCCGGGCCGGGTCCGGCGGCAGTGAAGCCTGCCTCCTCTGCCAGGGCATCCTGTCGCGCTGGGCCGGCTCGGCCGGTGGCGGTCCGCCACTGACGCTATCTGCCTTCTCCAGACGGGGGCCGCGGGTCCAGGGCGGCCGGGCAGCGCCACCGGGACGCTCCGCCGCTGACCCAGACCTCGACCATGGCAGCCGGCCGCCGCTGACCGCCGGCGCGCCTCCCGAGTTCACTGACGACTGGCGCGGCGGGCTAACATCCAGCGACATCTGGCGGGAGGGAGGAGGTGTCACCGGCGCCGGCGACGACACTTCGAACGGCGACCAGTCAGCGCAGGCGGGCGGGTGGGACGGACACTCGGACGAGGGCAGGCTGCCGCAAAAGAACAGCGCGCGCCGCCGGCTCGCCTCCAACAGACTGGGGTTGCGCACCGGAGCGAGAGCGGGGTCTGCCTCCGCTGCCGTCCCTGCCGGCTCCGGCTCCGGGGAGGAGACGGCGACATCGGGTAGCTCCGGGGATGACACGGCCTGCGCGGGCGGCTCGCTGCCGTCGCGGGACGCCCTCTGGTGACTGTACAGCCGGCTACCGATCACCTGCTCCTTTGACACAACCCGAGAGTCCTCCAGGTAATCCTTAGTCATCTGCTTCGTCAGGAACGAGGCGAGCGAGGAGCGAGACCCGACCGGGCGCGGTCCGTCTGGCGCCTCAGAAGGCGGAGCTTCCTCTGTCGGCCGCGGCGCGTCGCCACCGTCGGCGCAGCGGACTCGGGACGCGTCCGTGGCTGCGAACTGGCGCGTCGCCCCGTGTACGGTGGCGCTGTGCGGCTCGGCGATGTCCAGTGAGCTGCTGTCGTCCACCCAGTCCTGTCGACGCAGCAACCCTGGACGCGGAGCGGGAGCCGCTGCTGCCGCTGTCGGGGGCGCGGCAGGGACGTTCTCTGTGCTGCCGAGCTGCTCCGCCGCCTGGGCCGGGTGGTAGGTGGCCAGAGCGGCGCGCACGGCCGCTGCGTGTTCGGCTGTGTCACCGATCGTATGTGGCCGGTCAGAGCGCCGGACGTAGCGCATGGGCCGGTGCCAGCCGTCCCGGATAGAGCCAGCTGACACCGGCGGCACACTGGTTATCGGCGGAGGCGGCGGTAGCTGCTGGGACAGTGACGGCGGCGGGACTATCGCTTGCATTGGGGGTGGAGGGCCTACCGCTGGTACCGGTGGTGGCGGACCTATGGCGTTAGCTGGGGGCGGCGGGCCTGTAGCTTGCACAGAAGGAGAAGGGCCTATGGCATGCACTGGAGTTGGATGGCGTATTGTTTCGGTTGGCGGTGGCAGTGAACAGCCTCGCGCGGGTGTTCGAAACGGTGGCTGCAGTGGCGGTCTAAAGGCGTCCGAACTGCCGAACGGCGGGCGAGCCGGCGGCCGAAGTGGTGTCTGCACTGGCGATTGAACTATCGGTCTGAAGGAGTCGGAGCTGGTGATGCTGCGGCGGCGGTACTCGTCGGCCACGTTGCTGGTGAAAGGCCTGGAGCGGGCCGTGTATAGCGCGGCGGCGGCCACCGGTGAGCCAGCAGACAGCCGCCGCCGCCAGGGGGCCGGGTCAGCCGGCAGTGGCAGCGGCGGCCCGTCCTCGGTCCCCCCTCCGGCGGTCTCCTGTGTCCGCAGCGCCTCGACCGCGTCCAGTGAGCGGCGGATCTCGGAGAACTCCTCCCTGGTGATGCCAACCGTGTGCGGCCGTCTCTGGCGGCGGAGCGCGGCGGCCAGCGGCGGACGCTGGTGGGCTGCAGGGGCTGCCGAGGCTGTAGGGACTGCCGGGCCTGCTCCACCGCCGCTGATCCCACCTCCGCCGGCGCTCCCGGCAGTCAGTGGCTGTAGCGACACCTGCAGGCGATCGATGAGCGTCACCAGCTGGCCGGGTCGGCTGGCGCAGCCCACCAGCCGCTGGATGTCAGCCGTCTCCTGCGAGGCAGCAGCCGCCTCCGGGCTGGCGGAAAGCGACGCCTTCAGCTTGGCCAGCGCGTCCACTACGTCACTGACGAGCCGCGGCGGCGCCGCCACCTCTGCGTCGCTCAGACTCGTCTGCAGACCGTCCATGAACTGGCTCAGCTCGCCGCCCGAGGACGTCCCATCCTCCCCGCTCTCCGTGCCGGAGTCAGCCGCGGCGCCGGTGAAGGCGGTGGTGCCGGTGAAGGCCGCGGCGCCGGTGAAGGCCGCGGCGCCGGTGACGGTGCTGGTGGCATGGGTGACGCCGGTGCCTGCAGAAGTGACCCCACCATCGCGCCTCAGGGAGCTCCGCAGCTGGTGGTAGACCAGCGGCAGGAGGCCGGCCGGCTCCCCGCGGCACTCACCGTTCTGGTTGACGGAGCCGCCGTCACGCTCCTGCTGGTGCTGCAGCCGTCGGCGCTGTGCCACCTCTCGGCGCGCTGTAACAGAGCAGACGGTCCGACCGTCACCGGCCACCCGGCGCTCTCCGCCACCGGCGCGAATCCCACACGCACTCACACACACACTGGCACACGGCTAGCTACCGTGTGTACTACTACAATGTACATTGTACAGCGCAAGAGACGGCCTAGAGGCCCAGACACGGCCAGCTGACCAGCGCAGGCAAACGAAACCGATCAGTTAATCAGAACGGACGCCCGTTCGACAGCGAAACGGGTGGCGAAACAGGAGACAGAATGAGACAGAGAGAGGGAGGAGGAAGGGAAGAGAGCGGGAGAGCGACATGCGGAGCTGGCTACACGAACGGGACACGCTGCCTACCTTTGGCCTCCTGCATCAGCACCATGAGCCGAGCGCGGATTTTCTTCCTTTCGTCGAAGTTGTCGCACTGCTCCAGCTGGGGAGGAGAGTCGGGTTTAGCGGCGGGGTTTGGCGACGGGTTTCAGCAGCGCTGCCACACAAGAAGGTAAAACTGCATTCGGCGGGGCAAAGGGTGAGGTAAATGTGCGTGAAATGTAATACAAGCCGAAACAAGTCAAAAGCTCGGAACGAAAAGTTGCTGCACATCGAAGGAACAGAGCAGTTGGTGGGTACCTCGGAAAGTAATATTGGACAGACAGGCATCAGAGCAATGTGTCTGGTACGAAGTCAGACGGAAAAACTCTGCCCAGTAATGCGAGCCAGTGACAAGAGGAGGGCTAACCAGACGGCCGACAGCGTTCGACAAAGTCATTAAGATCCAGTCTAACTTTCGATACCTACCGCTCACGTAAATAAATTGTACCGCCTCACGTAATGTCGCCACACTTTCGTTGGACACAAAGGGAATGTCTTGAGTGAGTCCGCGCCCTCGACTGGCGCCGCCCTACAGTCTGTACCTATGAACAGAAGTGTTGCGACGAGGTCATCACACTGATGTGCTTCACCTGTTGTGTAGATGTTTGACTACTCTCCAGTGGTCAAACCTTAGCCATATCGTCAAGGCAGCTGCTTGAGATAAGTGCGTGCCGCTTCTGAATACTCACGCCAATTCGAGAGGCGTTTTTACACTCAAGCTCGAAATTCTCGGAATGTGTGTGTGGACCGAGTCGGCTGGGCGGCTATTCGCGCTTTTACAGTTCGCGAACAGACTCTCCTCTGCGGTTATGCTGCAGCACACGTGCTAATGGCTCCGAGCCAGTATCAGTTATTTACGCTTCGTCCAGTTAGCAGCGATGCAAATCGGGTTAGGTCGGTCGTCTACTGACCAGTGCGCACTGCAGAGCAGTACGTCCGTACGCGTGAGAATACGTTGCGCTCAATGTGACCAACCACAAACGAGACCGACGGTAATACCAACGACGGACCCTAACTGAGATTGACACCACAGCCCCTCCACATGGCGCGAGCTCGCGACAGAAGCGTTAGCCTGAGCATTCCTGTAGAAGCGGAGTGCCCCACGCCGTTGGACTGCCATCTGAGGGAATGGCTGAATGCGTGGTGTGGATGTTTTTCCTAAGTTAGTTAATACGAGGGGTGCTCTGATGCCGTGTCGGCGAGTCTTCCTTGTATCAGTTGCGGTCATCGCGTGTGAGCCGTGGTGGTTTCTTGTGATCGTAGGTGCTGTAAGTTCGCGTGCAGCTTGCTTCATGGATGCAGGGGCTGAGCCGATGTATATATGCTAGCGTTGTGCAAAGGTGGTTCCCCTGTGTGTGAAGGGATGAGTCTCTGAGCTGCGTATGTAGCGCGATATACACCGGTCTCTGCTGGGCGAATGACTTTGCTGCTAATTTTGTTTCTTTTGGCCCGGGGGGGGGAAAAAAGGAATTTTTTTGGGATTTTTCTTTGGGGGCCGGGAAATTTGGTAAATAACTCAGAAACTTATTGCGAAATCTGGGGAAATTGAGACTCCGTCGTGGGGTATCCAATGTAGTAGTATAGAACTGAGCAGTGACTTCCTAGATGTATTTCTGGCGAGAAGCCTCTGATCGCTGCTCGGGTACATCAGTGCAGGAGTGACGCCCGCTCGGGTTCCTGTCAGAGTGGTACGCTCATGATAGCCGTGAGGGTTTCCTGTAGCAACACCGCGAGCTGCTTCAGACCTCTGTGTTATCCTTTAGCAGTGGGCTACTACCCCTCTGAGTGGCGGCGGTTTGTGCTTCTGCCTGTTTCACGATATTTTTATTGGTCGACTCGAGCCGTTTGGGGGTTCCTTGTGTCCCGTGGGTGCCGAGAGCCGTGAAGGTGATGCCTAGTGAATGGCTGACTGTTAAGGGACACGAACTCGCGTGTTCCCTGTAGAGTGGTGGCGGTGAGCTGGTCGAGGTTATCTGTTCAGTGGCTGTAGCCCTGGTGGGCTCATCCCCGTGGTACAGGGAAGTGCTGAAGCCGTGATTGCGCAGGGTGTCCTAAAGTCAGAGGGTGCATGCAAGCCGGTTAGGGTTTTCATGTAGATGTTCTCCCCGTACCGATGGATTCCTTTATAGAGAGGTGACACGCAGCACCCCGGTGGGTTTCGCGTGCTGATTAGGAATAGCTGGAGTCAGCGGTGGGTTCTAAAGTTTTGTCGGTGACTAGAGCCGTGGGTGGGTCCTGTGAGAGTGAACTGGTAGCCCGTGACCCGTATCACTGTTGAGGTTGAGTGGCTGAAGGCCGTGCTTTCTCTGTCCGAAGGGTGACTCGACCGAGAGGTGAGCATTGCACTATATATGAAAGCGAGGCTTGAGCCGGTGAGATTTCTGTGGAGAAGGGTTGTAGCTGAGCTGTGGGTTACGCTGTCAGGGTGCTGCGACCGATCGGAAGTTCCTCTGTAGGGATCTGCATCAGCCGTGGCTTCCTTGAGGTGCTGCAGCCGTGGGTTCCGTGGAGGGAGCTGAGCCGTGGCTTACACTGTGAGGGTGCTGCAGCCGCTCAGTGTGTGCCCTGACTCCAGTCGGTGTGCTAGCCGTAGGGTTCCTGTCAGGGTGATCTGAGAAGCTGGTAGGATGTGTGGCGCTTTGTGAGGGTTGTGCATCGATAGCGCGTGTATCCTAGTGAGGCAGAACTGAGACTTGTGAGCTTGCTCTAGAAGCTCGAAACTAGAGCCGATGTGTTGGCGTTCCTAGTGAGGGATGACTGAGCCCGTGTCTTCTCTTCTCAGATAGGAGTGCATGAAGCGCAATGAGGTCCTAGATGTCAGAGGCCCACAAACTTGCGCCTCGCGTCTCAGGCGGCCGCACCCCTGATTCTAAGCGGAGCACACGATCGCATGCGATATCATTGGTATGCTCGACAAGAGGTCAACCGGCGTCATTAGACGCCAGTTTATTTCGCACGACAAACAGAGCGGACGACGGCCCTGAGGACGCGCCAGCTCGCCGCGGGCCGCCACCGTTAAAACGCTCTCCGGGGACCTAAACAGAGGGCCGGTCGGGGCCGCTGCAAGCGAACCACGCGGCGCACGTGGCGCAAGGCTAAAACCATCCACTTGATTTTTACGCGCATAGTTTTGGGAATGTGTCATAACCACCCGGCTCAGGACTTCTAACAAACCAAACTTGTCGCGCAGGAATCTGATGGCCACCACTCGCGCGCAATATCTAATACCGGCGACGATTTGCAACATCGGAAGCTGAATGCACCGGAACATAATATCACCCCAGTATCACATAACTTGTCCACAACGTCATGCAACGTTGACGGTCATGACAACGTTCAGCAAGTATATTACGTCGTTAAAACGTTGTCACGACGTCGTGAAAGTAATGAGTGCTACTAGGTCACGACCCTCGCGGGCCGCGTGTTCCCGACCATTGCTTTATTGGCGGTCTCTCCGGCCATATTGGCAAGTCGAACAGTTGGCATGAGGCCCCAGGAAGTTAGGGGCCAGTGTTTCTTGGCGGCGGCGTCTGGTGCCGCAATCTGGGCTGATATAATTATATGCGCCGATTACGATGTTATATAGCCTCCGGAGCGTGACAGGTGTGTTTGTTCTGCACAGCCTGGCGGCAGCTCGCCAGACTGGAGACTACATGGGGTTGGGAGTGACGAGTACCTAGTCCCTTACCTAATCCCAGACACAATGCACTTGGGATATTATCTCCAAGAATGTCCGCTTTGCAAGCAATACCAACATTCACATCAAATCAGACATTCAGAATAAAGCTGAATACATATCTTAATATTCTATCAAAACGCAACTCGGTTGCAAGAAAGGCGGAAACAAAGAGTTATTTGTCAGTTCGAAAAGCCTGAATAACTACACACTCGCAGATAGCTGCGAGAACCTCCATCTAGGCTCAAGAGACACAGTCAAACAAATATTTTAGACCAATTGGATCCCAAAATATAATTTTTTAAGATCCACTGTCCATAAAATACCAAGCAGCAAGTAATTATTCGTGGGATGAAGACTACAAGGTAACTATCATACAAGTGGTTAATTACGCCAACAACATTGGAGGAACTAATTGTAAAGTACTAACCCAATGGCAACCTTATAACTAGTAAAGTGGCAAGACCCATAAGCAAACGTAAACAGCAGATGTGCGCAAACAAGATGACCAAGTACATCATGTTTAAAAGTTAAGTCAAATCAATGTATAATTATCTTCTACAAAGAACAACTAGAGCAGTAATTCCCAATGAGACGTAATTACCCAGCGGGGTAATGGAGCCTTCGGGTGGGGCGTGGCGAGTAAGCATCTCCACCGTGTGAGAAAGAAGAGCCGACTCGTGTGATGATGGCACACAATCCGCATGTCTACCCTACGCCTATCTCCGTTTAATGTCTACTGTCACCACTTTCATCGCAAAGAGCATCAGACCAATCATTTGTGTTAAGGTGCTCAAAATGTTGTTCCAGTTTACGTTGTAAAAAAAAACATTTAAATCTACTTAGAGCTGAGGGCAACAACACTGGCCCAGACCGCAGGTCTCTGCTTCCGAGCTATGGGGTAGCAGCATAAGGGCTACTTGTAATTATTGTCCCTAGATGGCATCTAGTGTCACTCCTAAAGTTATGCTGTACGCATAGCTTGAAGCGAGAACTGCGGTATTGGGCAGCGTGAGGGGGAGGTAACGAGGTCGTGCTGGTCATACAAAAAGGAGTAACATACTCTCGGTGCTGAGAAACACCGCGCTAGAGGCCAGCGGATGCAGTAAGTACATGTCTCATGAATGAAATATTGGTTGTTTTATTCTAGCTTTATATCGATGTGAATATTGTATATGTTTACCATCAGCTAAGGCCTAAGATGCTCCTAAATTTGAGGCAAATTTTGAATAAACTCATCAATCAGCTGCTGTGTAAAATGACTTAACATCCCTCCATCGAGTAGAGTATTTATCGAAATAATGTAACATTTGATTTAGAACGCGGCAGCACATGATCAATAAGTATTTCCAAAAATAAAAGTGCTTCTATAGTAATTCGGTTAATGCGAAGATAAACTTATTTACTGGTCATGAACGGTTCTGTACGTCATTCTGAGTGGGCGCTACCCAGTATTATTCCTGCCGAGCGACGATGCCAATGTGTGACGCGTCGTTTGATCTGTCGCTGGCCTGGCACCAGGCCGCTGGTCCGCTGGTCCGCTGGTCCGCTGGTCCGCTGGTCCGCTGGTCCGCTGGTCCGCTGTCCGTCGGCAGTCGGCTCCGTCAGTTTGTGGGCGTCCCCTCTACGTACTCAGCGAGCCTGGCTCAGACTAACACAGCCCACCTGTCCACTATCGACACAACAGAGCAGCGCAATCAAACACAACACCGCCGCCTGTGCCAAGGTAATCTACCGCGGCCAGTCAACAGGTGAGGAGGCACCCTGGCCGCCTCTGTGATGGCTGTCAGTGCTGAGTGCCGGCAGCATTAGATGACGAGAGAACAGTGGCGACACTGTCATCACATCTCTGGTGACGCGCACGGCTTCTCACCGGCTAACGGTCCGCCAACTGTCCACAGCCCGCTGGCGGCGGGCGACTGAACGACACCGGGACACACCAGGACACTGAACTGACCACTCCCCAGCACCGTACCTCCTCGCCGACTGGGACCGGCGGCCTGCGCCCGGCGGCCGCCGACGGGGCTGGCCGAGGGACGCATACAATGCACCACTTTGTGGCGCGCACCCGGTAAAAATAGAGAGCGAGAGGGTGCTGTCGTCGGCCACGGAGGCGGAGGCGGCCGCCCCCTGGCGGAGGCTCGGTCAGGGCTCTCCGTCGGTCGGGGTGATCTCACACACAGCTCATTCGTATTAATGACAGCCACTGACTGGTCTTACGTGATGTCAAAATATCAGTTAATTTGCATTAAGTCAACAGACATGATATGATTAACTGTCAAAACATCACCAGGTGCATATCGATATTGCCAGCGGCCCTGAGCTCTCCAAGAAGACTACGAGAGGAAGGTGTTGGCGCGGAGCGGACACCACACCGCTCTTCAGAGGAGCAGCGTCTGCAGAGGAGCCGGCGTCTGCCCGCTGAGCGGTGTCATTAGAGACACAGCTGTCAGCAGGTGGAGGGTGGTGACGGGAGGGGACGGGTTACACGCCCGCAGGAGACACGTGCTGCTGACGGCTGGCAGGCAGACGGGACAGCGCGCTGGATACAGACGACGGACAGCTGGAGCCGGGCGGTGGGAGCCGGGCGGTGGGAGCCGGGCGGTGGGAGCCGGGCGGTGGGAGCCGGGCGGTAGAAGCCGGGCGGTAGAAGCCGGGTGGTAGGAGCCGGAACCGCACCGCGCACCAAGTGGCAAGTGGAGAATAACACTGATGGACGGATGGGGTTTCATTGCGTCACACTGAGGAGCGTGCCGGGCGGCTGCAGTTGGGCTGCTGCGGTGCTGGGTGGCTGGACGCCGAATGGGAAACGGTCCCTCTCCGCTCACCACTCACCATTTCGTGCAGTTTGTCCTGGTCGGTGACCTCTGTGATATTCACTCCACAGACGACCATCGCTTCACCGACCGACGGCGTCTGCAACAGAGGGGCACGGTGTCAGCAGGGCCGTCACAACAGGCAAGTCGGCGATCTGCGTCCAAAACAGCAGCGTACACATAGTGTGCAGATACATTTAAAGAAAACGAGTAACAAGATTTCTTTCAGCTTGAAGACGTGGTCCGAGTATGAGACACCATTGAGGTTTGTAAAATACGAGGAAACTTGGATTGCTCGCGCAGAAAAAGGAAATAGGAGGCAAGTGAAGAGTTACTGATACACAGTGTAGAATATTGTCAAACATACAGTTTTGGCTTCAATAAGCAGTACCTGTACGCCTTAATTCCAGTCGGCCTTACTTCACGCCTCTTCTAAATTATTTGCAAGATCCGTCCCGGCCTTCTCGAAGACCTATCGGATTCATTTATCAAAAATCACGGTCAGGTAAACAATGCTCTGACATGCAAATTGGTAGGAGTCGTATAGGTTGGAACTCGGAACTCTCAAGCAAAAATAATATTTAGTTAGTCGTAACGTAGAGATCGTCTAATCCTACTTTCGCTCCATTAACCTACGTCCCACCTCCTTTGGCATCCTCTTTCTCCCTAATCCTTTGGCATCCTCTTTGTGTCATGCTCTCATTCTTTGGCATCCTCTTTCCACCCGCTCTGTCGCCCTCCTTTCCCCTCTGTCAGCCGCCTCCCACCCCGTTTGACAGCCCACCCCACCCACACCCAGCCACGCCGTCCGTCCGTCCGTCTGACCAGCCGCAGGCCGCTCCACCACCGACAGCCGGTCTCCCTCGATAGCCAGTGTCCCGCCTCCCCGTCACTCCCCCGTCCCGCCAGGAATGGCAGCTTCACCCCGTGCCAGCCGCCACTGCCGTCCGTCTGTAACCCACCGTCTGCTCCGCCACCGCCGCTGCCGGCCTCCCGTCCACCGCATCCGTCGCCGGCGCGTCGCTCTTCTCAGACACCTTGCCGACCTCCTTCACCTCGGGCGCCGGCGCTGACTCAGCCTTAGTGCCATCAGTTGGGGCCGGTTTCTCAGCCGTAGTACCGTCAGTTGGAGTCGGTTTCTCAGCCTTAGTACCGTCAGTTGGAGCCGGTTTCTCAGCCTTAGTACCGTCAGATGGGGCTGGTTCCTCTGCCGGCGTCGCGTCGGACGCAGGAGGAGCCGCGCCGCTCTGTCCGGCTGACGGTCCACCGTCCGCAGTGTCCGTCGTGGCGGCCGAGTCCGCTCCATCACTGCTAGGGACGGCGTCAGTCTTCGCTGCCAGCTGCCCAGTGCTGTCCGGCGCGGCTCCATCGGTCTCCACCGGCGACACGTCCGCTGTCTCCCTGTCCGTCCGGCTGACCTCAGCCTCAGCGGCGGAGGCGGCAGCGGGGGCGGCGGCGGCACTCCCGGCCGCCTCCGTCACCGTGTCCGCAGCCTGGTCCGACATGTCCCCTGCACTGATCACGACTGCACCACACACTCTCAGAGCACGACTCCGGCCGACGGACAGCACGACGCTTCACTTCAGAACAGATGCCGTCTGCTGAACCCGGCCACCGCCGCACCCGCCGCCGCGCCGCCACCGGCAGGCTGACCCGGGTTATTTTGAAAATCTGGCATCGTTCGCATGCTGACGTCAGCCGGCCGCGGGGGCGGGGTGGGAGAGAGGGGAGGGAGGGAGAGGGAGGAGAAAGAGGGGGAGGAGGCGAGGTGTGATTAGCCACGCCGCCATTACCCGACAACAGGTCCCGGAGACCAGTAAGACGACCTGATCAGGTGCTGGTGGTACCGGAGCTGTTCGGCATGACTAGTTTTACCATTCGCTTCAAAATATTTATTTAACTGCAATGTTGTATGATGAATGATATCTTTGTATTTTCGTCCTTTTTATCTACCTGAAGGTATCTTCCTACTCCGAGTTCTGACCGACTTAATTCAATTATAAGAAAAGTAAGTGTAATGAAATAAAGCTTAAAAAGAAACGAATAAATGAATCGCATAGAATAACGCCAGCTCAATCGACACTGCTGACGATGCGACGATCACAATTACCGACCGAAATTCAGTCAATTTCGCACCCATCCTCAACTATCGAGAGGGTCTGATTCTGCAACACGCGTCATCGGATGTCCCCAGCCGTCAGTGCAGACTTCTCGTCCTCAGCCGACTCCCCTGCCAGTACCCTGCGTGGTGACATCCCCCTCCACTATACCAGCCGGCGGGCGGTCAGCTGTCCCTGCCAATAACAACAGGCTGCGGACGGCGGGCGGGCGGCCGGGCGGCGGGACTGCCGGGTGCCGCTGCCAGGCCTGACTGGCAACGACCGGGCGCTGGCAGCCAGCACTGGCAGGAGTTCCCAGTGCGACACTTCCGCCCGGCACCTGGACTGCCCTGCTGGACAGCCCTGTTGGACTGCCCTGCTGGACTGCCCTGCTGGACGGCCCTGCTGGACGGCCCTGCTGGACGGCCCTGCTGGACGGCCCTGCTGGACGGCCCGACCTGCACGGCCCTGCTGGACGGCCCGACCTGGACGGCCCTGCTGGACGGCCCGGCTGGACGGCCCGGCTGGACGGCCCGGCTGGACAGGCCGGCTGGATCATCCAGTTAGAAAGCCGCGGGATCTGTTCGATGTTCTAGTTCGATCCTGCTAGACCGTCATTGCAGTGTAAAGTTGCTTGCTTAAAAGACAATGCCGCTGACGTATATGGAGTTTTGCAGTCCAAGCAACAGCATGGGCTTCGATGTTGACTCTAGTTTGAGGCTCAGACCAATCTATTTGATGACCTGATATTCCCTATTCTAATATTTTGGGATGCATATAGTGCGTCATAAACGTACTTTCCAGCTAAGACGAAAGTAAATGCCAGTGGGAGAAGGAACTACACGTACTAAACTCTTCAAACCACTCCGACCATCGTCCACGGCCCGCAGGACTCACCTTGGAGGCTGAAGAGGAGCCGGACACCTGGGTCTTCCATTGTCCATCCTCCTCTCGGGCGGCTCGGAACTGAGACCGCTGAGACCGGGTGCTCTGTCGGACAGGGGTGGAGAGGAGGCGGTCAGAGGTGTCAGCGATCACAGCACCGGCTACAATCCGGGATACAGTCCCGGAGGCTACAGCGCCGGCTACAGCCCCCGGCTACAGGCTCCGGCTACAGGCTCCGGCTACAGGCTCCGGCTACAGGCTCCGGCTACAGGCTCCGGCTACAGGCCCGGCCACAGGCTCCGGCCACAGGTTCCGGCTACAGGCTCCGGCTACAGGCTCCGGCTACAGGCTCCAGCTACAGGCTCCGGCTACAGGCTCCAGCTACAGGCTCCGGCCACAGCCCCGGCCACAGCCCCGGCCACAGCCCAAACTGTGCCAGCACGGACGAGAGGCCCACAAAAACACATAAAGAGTGACCCTATTGGCACGGAAGCAGGGGTTGACAGAAGACGCCTCTGCTCTTCTGTACTGAGGCGCGACAAGATGCATTCGACACGGTTTTGTTACACAAAATATAAGCCTAACTGGAGCAGTGACATATCGCTTTCTTCTGACCACCAGAGGACAGAGCAGCACATTAGCTTCACTCACCTCCCCTGTATTTCACCATTTCAGCGCGGAAATTTATCAATTAATTACAGTTATCAACTATGTGTCACATGTGACATAATCATTTGTAAAGTAAATAAATAATAGATCCTACTACCCAGTACGTTGACGGAGCGAAGACGGTTTGGACCATTTGAGTCACGGACGTGCATATTTGTTTACGTGGATTGTACTAGGCACCACGCAGCGCTTCAACATAGCGAGCTCGACAACCGCAGTTACTATGCTCCACACTCGGATACCCTTGAGTCAGGACGTCAGGCCGACTACACCAGACTACTTAAACTAATCGCTACTTACGCCTCCTCACATATATAAGATGGGTTTACAGAGAAGACCTCCACTGCATGACAAGTGGGGTTTAGGTAGAGAGAACACCAGGAATTCAAATGCCACACAAACATATCTTAAGATGCCGGATCGTGCCGAAAAGTCACCATCACCGCCTCTCGGTCATCATCTAATCCGGCCGGCCGACACAGTGATCTACGCCCCACACCGACTGTCGGTCATCATCTAATCCGGCCGGCCGACACAGTGATCTACGCCCCACACCGGCTGTCACATACACCTCCCCTCCCCGGCGTCCAACAGCTGGGCTCCACTAGCGAGCTGCCAGCGGAGGTCAATTAGCAGCGGCCGGTGACAGCGGCGGCCTCTCACACACCACAAACTTCACACACGTCACAGCATCACCAGTCACCACCTCCTTCTGAGAGACGCCACCCGGCCGGACGAGGGCAGGAACCCCGGGACACGGGCGGCACGGGACGGCACGAGGGAGGGACGGGACGGCGCGGGGTGGCGCGGGGTGGCGCGGGGCGGCAGGAATGGTATTATAAGCGGCAAACGGCACCCAGTTGGCGTCGGACCGAGGGTTATGAAGGCGGGAACTGATGACAAGAGCGGTAGTTAAATCAGTCGGCAAACATCTCCCAATCGACGATATGTCAACCTCGGAGAATATACACCCCGAAACATATCTGATAATAATGCACGCTGAACGCACAGGCTAACTGAATCGTTTGTAACCATTCGTGACAGCATGGTATGTAGCATCCTGATCTAATATTGCAAAAACTGAATCTGGCCACGTACAGAGTGTAGTGTATTTTAACTATTGTTAATAGAGAGGCCGTTGACCATCGTTGTTGGAAGCCGTCCGTTTGGCACCGAAGGGCCATTCAGAACGTATCGCTGAGCACCAGCTGGCAAACTCCCAGCCAGGGGAAAGTTACCGTGCTTAGTACCTGCCAACGAGCATTGCTGCAATAGTGAGGAAGAGGTCAGTCCCTCTCAAAATAACCATCAGTTAAAGTATAGACCAAGTAGCAGGATAGTTAACTGATTGCGACGTTTAATAGAATCGGCTTTCAGATTCCCTAAGTCAATC
>VOPJ01010280.1:0-50391 GCA_014673585.1 Semibalanus balanoides | reverse complement strand
GGCCCCCTCGTGTTCTTACGGGGCCCCCTTGGGGTCGTGCCCCCCCCCCCTCCCCCTTACGAAAATCCTGGTTGCGCGCCTGCATGCTGTGAGTTACACATGTAAATTGTGTATCGTAATGTTCGGGAAATGTCATGAATGCAAGAATGAAATATAGCGCATGACGCAAATGACAGTAAGCATAATGGGCGGTCATTGTCTCTGGGATTAAGGCTCAAACACTTCCTTGACATTTGCATCTTAAAAGGAAACAATCAAGCCAAAGTCTAAAGTTATGAAGCATTATCACGGTGTTCCCCACAAGGCCATATAAGAGTGTTCCCCAGGTGTTTTCCGTACTGCCTAAGGCAAATGTTCTGTTATATGACACTGTTATTGTGGAGCACAGTCAGGTTTGTGTCGACTCACTTGTAGCTGCCGTCGGCGGGGTTGAGCTCTTGATGCTGATAGCTGCACGGCTGCTGCTCATCCGGTGCTCCCTCCTCCAGCAGAACGGCTTCAGAGTCCGACTGGAGAGGCAAGTTCAGCGCACTGCTGCTGCTACTGCCATCTGGCGGCAGCGGAGTGGCTGTAGAGGACGCCACCAGCGCCAAAAGTACCAACTGGAACTGTAACAGTGCATCGGGGAGTTGGTTACTTCAATAAATCTTTTAAATGGTACACCAAACTAAAAAATCGAAGAAAAAAGTTGACATTGGGTACCCTGACAATGATGATTGATAACTAGTTTCGTGTGCTGCTTCTTTCGTATTGCGTGACAAACCACATTTACAAGGCTAGGCTTTTTTGACATATTTGTAAACATAGTTTCTTTCTGATTTGTAATGAGTGAAGTACTAAATTCACCTCACGTTACATGAAAACGACAACCAATACTGTCTTAATGGCTGAATCATTATTACACTGCGTTTATCACTATCAGTTTTGGCTATCACCGTCGACCATTCGTCATCCTCAGTACATCAGTATCACATCACTACATCAGTATCGCATCGGTATATCAGTATCACATCAGTACATTGTTATCACATTAGTACATAATTACCACATCATTACATCAGTATCAAATCAATACATCAATATCACATCAGTACATCAGTATCACATGAGTACATAATTATCACATCAGTACATAATTGTCACAGCATTACATCAGCATCAAATAAATGCATCAATAACACATCAGTACATCAGTATGACATCAGTACATCAGTATGACATCAGTATGACATCAGTACATCAGTATCACATCAGTACATCAGTCTCATATCATTGCATCAGTCTCATATCAATACATCAGTTTCACATCAGTACAGTATATCAGTCCATACTCTATAGTGGAGCCGCGCTGCACCGGCAGCTGAGCAGAGGCGGCACACCGAGCCGCCGCTTCAGATCAAGGTCGGCCGATACTCCGTGTCCGGCCGGCGGCCGTCCAGGCACCCATGACGTCACATACCTGTCATTATGACGTCACGGATGTCATTAAGACCATCCTCTCTATCAGGATCCGCCCAGTCCACACCCGGAACTGGACTGGTGAATTGGGACCGACTGGTTGTTGACCGGCACAGAAGGAGTGTCTTCGTGTGACGTCACAGACCCCGCAGGTGTATAGTGACGTTATCGGGGGCAGCGAAACAGCTGGCTATAAGTGCTAACAAAGAACTTAATGGTCTAAAGGCTAAACAGAATATCGCCATTTGAGATTCTGTCAAGATCCATGGTACTTTATAAAAGATCAGTATACTTCATAGGTAGAAGATCTGGAAGCTTAAAATATGTAAATTTTACTAACGAAATTTGTAACATATGTTAGCATAAGGAGATACATTGTTTGTTTACAATGGGTTTTACTAATTATGAGATGAGCAAATGTAGCATTAAAACCCTTCTCCTTGCATTTTCAATTACTATGCATTTCATTTTACTAGATATCAAATAAATGCAAACTATATTTAAAGTTATAGTTTGGACAAAAACTTAACATTCCAATAATAGTCAATTCCATTGAAATTACAAATTCATTGCAAAATATATTTAAAAAAAAAACATAAGCTGGCATCCCTAATTAGTGCATAAACATGCCACAAATTATCGTTGGTTAATGCGAGTGATACTTGAAAGGGATCATCCCAAATATGTGCCAAAATAATGCTGTTTTACAAGTGGGTATGAATATTCTTTATTGTTTACACGTATGTTCAATTGTATCATCGCAGCCTTAAAATGAGAAACATGTCCTTTTGCTTCAATTTCGGAATAATTGGTAACATCCTTTTGATTCAGCTCGTTCATAATTTTGGCAACAAAGGCGTGCACGGGCGTTACCTAATCATATTTAAACTAAATGGATAACCACCCCCCGAATGAAATATGTGTACAACTACAAAATCAAATGAACGCAAAAGTTGATCATTAAATATTCCTCAATCATCAAATCATCAAAAGCTGAAATCAGCATTACAAGTTCTTTGCGTCACGAAAAGGACCCATTTGTTTTCACTCTCATCTCGCTGCAAATGCAAACCGTTATCTGCTCACCAGCTGTGCCACTTTTTACAGGGAGCTTCTCCAACGCCAGTTTTTACAGGGAGCTCCTCCGCGTGCGTGGCCGTATCATAATTGTGCGTCAAACAGCGCCAAGATAGACTGCAGTGATAAGTCCCAAGGGCGTGATGCAATGCTGCAAAAAGGGGCAAGGTCTTATCCTGATGAGAGGAGCTACAGATAGCAGGTCGATCGGCCAGCTCAACAGTACAGATACCAGGTCGATCGGCCAGCTCAACAGTACAGATACCAGGTCGATCGGCCAGCTCAACAGTACAGATACCAGGTCGATCGGCCAGCTCCACAGACAAACAAGGAGGGAGGCTAGAGGGTCGTCAGATTTTGTTTTCCTGAATTTATGCAATGAATAATGATGTCCATTGAGAATCTGAAGCAAGCTGTTTTGAACAAGCAAGCAAGCGAGTGGAGTAACTTGAAAACATTTGGAACGCCAAAACAAGAGGTAAATAACTAAAGAGACATTTATTTTCGGAGGCGATTTGTATATCAATCTGACTTACTTTACCTACATTATTTAAAAGAGCATATATGTTTGCTGCTGACATAATTTAAGGCCTTGGCAATGCATTTTTTGCATTGGTTTGAATACCTACATCATCGACAAGCGTGTATAGCAAGTCACGATCCCTAACCAGGCAAAACCACACATCAGACACATCTTCTCAGAATCCGCAACATCATCTAGCAGGGCACGAGCACGAATGCCCCCGGCACCCAGCCGAGACACCTAACGTGCTCTTCTCAAGGCCACCCAGCGGAGTCCCAGCGATGTCCATCCGGCTCCGCCCTGCACCGCCACGCCCTACCTCGCCCGGGGAGACACATCACCACAGCACCGCTCTATACACACCTGCACCAGAATACAGCTGCACACCAGACGAGCACGGTGGCGTGCTGGGCACAGAGAACGACCGACACACGTACTCACCGCGGCCATGTTGTGTCGTAACTGAGACTCGTCTCCGCCGGCCCCGGTGACAGGGAGAGAGGGAAGGAGAGAGAGGGAGGGTGGGAGGCTGGCGCTGGTGATGGTGAAATTCATCGCCAACTCCGCGGACCGGTCGGAGCGGTTCATAGTTAGCATCGGACCGGACCGGTCGGAGCGGTTCATAGTTAGCATCGGACGGGACCGGTCGGAGCGGTTCATAGTTAGCATCGGACCGGACCGGTCGGAGCGGTTCATAGTTAGCATTGGACCGGACCGGTCGGAGCGGTTCATAGTTAGTATCGGACCGGACCGGTCGGAGCGGTTCATAGTTAGCATCGGACCGGACCGGTCGGAGCGGTTCATAGCTAGCATCGGACGGACCGGTCGAGCGGTTCTATAGCTAGCATCGGATCCGACCGGTCGGAGCGGTTCAAGCTAGCATCGGACCGACCGGTCGAGCCGGTTCATAGTTAGCATCGGACCGGACCTCGGTCGAGCGGTTTCATAGTTAGCATCGACCGGACCGGTTCGGAGCGGTTCATAGCTAGCATCGGACCGGACCGGTTCGGAGCAGGTTCATAGTTAGCATCGGGCCGCGACCAGGTCGGAGCGGTCATAGTTAGCATCGGACCGACCGGTCGAGCGGTTCATAAGCTAGCATCGGACCGGACCGGTCGTGAGCGGTTCATAGTTAGCATCGGACCGGACCGGTGCGGAAGCGCGTTCATAGCTGATACGGGGACCGGAACCGGTCGGAAGCGGTTCCCATAGTTTAGCATCGTGACCGGACGGGTCGGAGCGGTTCATAGTTAGCATCGGAACCGGACCGGTCGGACGGTTCATAGTTAGCATCGACCGGACGGTCGGAGCGGTTCATAGTTAGCATCGGACCGGACCGGTCGGAGCGGTTCATAGCTAGCATCGGATGGAAGCAGAGATGATAAGGAAATAAATGAACGCGAATAAATCAGACTAATAAACTGCATAAACTCGGATGTATTAAGTCGGGGAAAGTTGCAGCATCTTCTCATGATGTGTGACATCTGGGATGGAGTGTTCTGGAGGCATCGAGGGGACAGCTCGATTAGGAGCGTACAGGACTGTTTCTGAAAAGGATGGATGATTTGAGTTAAGAGTAAATTATTATACAATGAATATAGTGAGTAATTCGTCGGATAGGTTAAATGTCCAATAAGATGGTACCGAGAACTGAAATGACCTGGCATATGTTCGGTAATTTGTTAGAGAAAGTGTACTATACGCAGCATGGTTATATGTGAAAGGGTGCCCACTACCACCTTGCATTTGGTAGGTAGAAGGAGCATTGCAAAACATTGAGACTAAAGCTTAAAATAGTTGTTGCACGAACTGCCTTCATTTCATCTGCCGGCTCAAGACTAAACAGTAAACAGTAAACAGTAAACATAGCGAGACGACTGCGGTACGGCACAGGAAGGTAACACAAAACCGGCGGCATATTCGAGCTATACTCTATTAAGTAAAAAGGCGGACAGATTTTTAACCACTACGTCGCTATTGTGTGGCAGTCTGCAGACCAAGCTGCCGCGCATTGACTAAAGGAACCTTCTCAACTTACCATCAGTTTTGAGTTAAGATAGACAAGTCGGTGGGTATGTAGTGAAACATATTTAGGAAGGTTGCATTGAAATAAACACATTGAGCTGGTATTGGATCAATTTAAGTATCACGCAAGCAATTTGCATAGAAATTAACATCCAATATTCACATATAACACTGACACGGTACGCACACGCATGCATGTGCACTTCATCACGCGCCCGGCGCCGACGATGCCACCCAGAGAAACGGTCGCGGCGTACTGCAGGCAATCAATTTAAGTTGATTTTGTATTCAGGCCTGAGTAAGGCCCACCCTTATTTTGTAGTTATATTACGATGATCATCATCGGAATACAACTACCAAATAAGATGATGTCATCTCTCGTCACCACCATATGTATCTGGTAAGAGTCAGGCACGTAGCCAGGATTTGTATCAAAGGGGGGGTCCACGTCGCACTATGGGCCAGAATCCCGATCTAGCCCGCCATAACTGATTATTGACCCCATATGACCCTTTTTCAGCCTCCAGTCACTGGTATGGGCACTTTGAGCAAGTTTTATGAATTTGGAAACCATTTCGTACTAATTTCAATCGATTTAGCTCATCTTTTGGTCACAACATGGCTCCTGATTCCGGCCGGCCACGTATTTCGGTTTGCCACATATTCTGATTGCCACCGACTAGTACTTAGGGAGGCACAAGTCAGTCAAAAATACAGATATCGCTTTGAAATTCGGTTAAGGTATCGTCCATACTTGGTTCTCCAATGTATTCTCCGCCTTTTCTTCTTCTTCTTTTTCTTAACCCTCGATGTACGGGGGTTCTAAAGCGACCTTCCCCTGATGGTTTTCTTAAATAACTCTGTACGCATAAAGTGCATCTTGCTAAAAATTTGCAATAGCTAAGTTGACAACAATTATACGTATGCTGTCAGAATTTCATTGAAATTGGTTGAGAAGTTGAAGATAATGACGTTTTTGGTGACTCATGTTGGTGAGAAAAACAATAATGTTGGAAAAATCGTTGAAAAATAAGTTTAATATACAAAGGAATGATCATATAACATAGGCAGTTTTGTATTTTTTAATAGAAAGTCGAGACAAAAAGAATGAGCTTTCACCGTTGCGCATTCGTCAAGCATTAGAACATTTTTGACATTTGAAAAGTTAAATAAAAAGTTACACGCGCCTTTGTCTAATAGAATTTCCTTAAGCGAAGAAGGTCAACGTTCTAAAACTGATAAATCAAACAGATATCACCATGAAACATGAAACAGACGTTAAGTTTGGTACATAATGCGCAGTAAACAACATATATACATCAACACATAGTTTGGCTTAATATCCAATATTAGCTGCACATACATCTATCACTACGAGACACTAAATCATGGCAAAAACTACCATCGAACACATTAAAAAATAGAGTTTTGTAGCAAATCGCAAACCGAAAAAGACGCAAGATAGAAAACTGCATTTTCTATAAAATGGTAACCCTGGATTTTCACCATTTTGTTTGTTTGACCCCCAAAATAAAAAACGTAGTTTTTGAAAAATCACAGTAAAATCAATATTTTCAAAAATGCTATGAAAAACGAAACATAAATGAAAGCACTGAGTATGAACAAAAGTCCAAACCAAATTCATAGCAAGTTCTTATATTTTTGACTGAGTGATGGCTCCCTAAGGTGTATGAAATTCATAACGTCGATTTTGTGAAAATGACCTTTTTTTGGACTTTTTTTGACCAGATACGAACAATAAATACTTTTTTATTTTCTGATACAAAACATGTCTAGGAGCATGACTTTTAATTTACATTTAATCAATTTAATAATTGTGATGTTTTCTCACAGAGCAAAATCACTATTCTGGAAGTGGTCAAGTTGAGGTCATTCACTTGACCTTGAAGGTCAACCGTTAACCTTAAACATACAAATTTGCATACCGTTAGATTCCTCACATAACAGGCAACATGTTGGTTCTTACCGTGTTGCTCTATGTTGCTTGGTTTGAAAGTTAACAGGGGGTCCCACCTTCCTCACCTTCTCGCAGGCACGGCAGCGGCTGCGCGCGCGACGGCGGCAGAAATAATTACAATCACCCCGCTTGGCGGCGGGGCAAGTTGCGGGCAGAAGTTGACTTGCCACAGCAAGCCAAGCCATGAGGGTTCACTATCAGCTCGTACTTCCGTGTTGTCGTGTGTTTTCATTAGATCGGCTCTATCAAAAAAACTGCCATACAAGTGTTTGCTACATTTATGTGTATGTAACAACACAAACTGTCATTTAAAAGCACAAAAACCCCTACTTTTCGAGTTTTAAATTTAAATTTCACCAGTGTAGCCAAGGTCCATTGTTATATGTTATACATTGAGTTACCTTTATTTATTTCCTCAATCCCTCACCTCTCTCTCTTTCTTTTCCTCTTCCTCTCTTTGCTACATTCCTTCCTTCTCTCTTCCGTCCTCCCCTCTTCCGCGCCCTTTTTCCCATTCTTATCTCATCTCTCCAATTTCTCCTTCTATCCTTTTTTTTTTATCTCTTCTTTTTTCCCTCCTTCCCTTCCTCTCCTTATCTTCCCCTTCCTCTCTCCTCCTCCTCCCTCTCAATTCTCATTCCCTCCCCTTGTTTCTTCTCTTTTCTCCTTTATTCTTCTCCTTTTTGTCCTTCCTCTCTTTCTTCTTTCTTCTTCTTTTTCTTCTTCCTTAAAACCTAAAAAACATGGATATTTTAAATATTTTGTTCTATTCTCATTCGTCATTACAAACGTAAACAAACATCGTTTTCGCGAGCCGCGGACTCCCTGCTGTAAGCTTCATACAAAGGTCCGTGTTTCGGTGCCGTTTATACATCCATATGTGATTGCACTTAAAAACTGTTATCATATTCTTAGTCCATGGTCAATTCTGAACATTTTCATATATTTTCCATATTAAAATGTGTAAAATTGCTCCAACCGATTATGGCGGGCTAGATCGGGCTTGTGGCCCATAGTGCGTCGGTGGTAGAATCAAATTGTGCACCTCAGCCATCTATGTCCCTGGTCAGGCGCGATTTTCAGGGGGCGCGTTAGCGCCCCCCCCCCCCCCCCTGAGCCGGGACTTTCCTATGGCGCGGCCCGGTAGGGCGCGCCGGAGAGCGCAAAACTTTTTTGTATTGCGTCCCCCCCCCCCTGACCGAAAACCTGGATCCGCGCCTGCCTGTAATGTAGAGATAAACCCATGAGTGTCTACTAGACACTTATATTAGCGGTTACCACTTATGTGGGCGTGTTTTCATTTTCCAAAATTTATATCGGGACGGCTCGTTTCTGGTTGCCCAATTCGTCTAAAAACATGGTGTGTAAAATATTTTTGAAATACAATAATATTAGAACTGCCTCAACGAGGTCAAAGTTTCTACTTTTCGTCAAAAAACAACAATTAAAATATGAACATTTTAGTAATTCTAGTAACAACAAGTGTTGGGAGTGTCCCACTAGATAAAGCTTTCCCTAATTGCCTTGAAAACAAAACGGCTATGAGCTGGCCTCATGGCGTTCTGTTATCTTGCCAGTTTTAGTTTCGATAGCTGTTGTAGTTTCATAGTTGAGAAATGGTACAGACAGGCGGACGACAGACGGACGGTCAAAGTCGTTTGTTTTGTCTTCTGCACTGATGTAAAGACAACTAATATAAGTATCATACATGGCGTAACACAAGTTGATCTGCTTTCAAAGCAAGGGCCCTCTCTTTTGACAACATCCGCTACAAACACAGGACTCTCAAGAGGAGCATGCTCTATCGTTGAGCAGAACTCGAGAAGACGTTGCTTGAATTGGCTTGCCGCTACCACATCCACGAACTAGTGTACGAGAAGGCGTCCAAGGCGTTTTTTGGTTCCTCTACTGGTTCTTACATACTCCTGTTCAAATCGCCGCCCATCTGGGACTTAATCGATCAAACCAAACCGAAGGCTTTCGAGGATGGAACCATTCTACGGCAGCTGAAGGACGCCAGCGACAACCTACTTTTCGCATTTAGCTGCCTCTAAGACGGTTAACATCCACTTGTTTAACAACACACAACTACAGTGAGCTTCTATAGCGCTCTGTGATTGTGCTTGGCGGTCCGAACAAGCGGTGTTTCCGGTTCGCTCGTCTCGGTGCATTCTATCACACGCGCTGGATAGCAAAAGTTATATATGCCATCAAACCGTTCCTGTTTCGGAAACGTTTTCAGATGTCGTTAGGCGAAGGGGCTGGCATCAGGCGATTCACCATCTTCGCCATGTCCATCTACGTGAAGGCCTGGTACAAAGCACCGCTTCCGACAACAGCCCTAGCCACGGACTTCGCGCTGCTCAAGGCCCTCGTCTATTATTCGGACTCAGCGGAGGCCAAGGCGACGGCAACAGTTTTGGTCAGGCGCCTATGGTACTTGAGCGAAAGCCTCGTTGCCCTGGCCATCTTTGACGAGAGAATCGACTTGGTGACAAAGCGGGAGAGCATTACAGCGATGACAGAAGAGGAGAGATTGGAGGATCCCCGCGGCGTATTAATTTGGATTTGTCAAATGTCAACCACCTCAATCGCCAACAAGACATTGGCCAATTTCACAACGACTACATCAAAGGAGTTATTCAAGGTTCTGGACATCAGCACCGCCTTCCTGCTCAAGGATCCGGAGGAGTGGCCGACGAACACAGCCTTCATCGCAGCATCCCTCCGAGTCCAGGCCCTTCAAGTGATCAACGACTTCGCGGAGTGGCGTTGATGCAGTCCCTCAACATGGCCCTTACCAGAAGAGTGAAGACCACGGGCACTGAGCAGTTACTCTTACAAGTGGTCGAGAAGCACCGCTGTGGCTTCCAAATCGCCCGAAAGTCCACCATGACCTCAGCAATATAGGAATTAGTGGGTGGGAGATTGGCGCTTATGATACCCTTCCCCTTGAAGGGCTAATACTTGAGTTGAGGGGACCAAGAGTTGAAAGTAAGAAGTCCAGTTTCACGTTTTGGGTCAAGCTTAATAATTTGACAAGACCAAAATTCATTTTTTATTTACTACAGACATAGAACATATTGTTCTAAAATGCCTATTTTTCGAGAAAATATAGAAACTTTGACCCTCTTGAAAGGCAGTTCTAAATATTATTTGATTTCAAAAATATTTTACACACGATAGCTTAAGATGAAATGGAACCAGAATCGTGCCCATCCCGAACAAATTTTTAACTTTCGAAAATAAGTAGCACCCTAGGTCTAGTTTGTTTTGATTTTCTATGATGGATAAGTGATGAGTCGCTCCGTGCTGACATTTGAGGGGAGGGATGGGTAAGCGGGGGAGAGGAAGCAGTAACCCTACCCAGACAAGGGGTCCATTAAACTCATCGTACATTAACCCTCGCCAGTGCAAGGCTGCTGATGTTACCATATCCCTCGGTTTTTCGGGAATAGCTCGCGTAGTTATCAACCAATTACAACGAAACTTTCAGTAACTATCAGTCAGCCTATCTCACATCCGTCATTTCCTCCCACCAGAAATCCTCCCCGAAATCATCATCTCCCTAGGTGGTCTCACGCATCCGTTACTGCATGGTTGTGTACGGCAGTGGCTCCATCAAAAACCAACTCCGTCTTCAAGAATGTCAGCAACTTCGCTGCCCGAGTTGTTTCCGGAAAACGCAAGCATTGAATACGCGCCCAGAATAAAGGGGGGCAAAATCCACCCAACCCTCCGCTTTTTCGACGACAGCGAAAAACGGCCGCGCGCAGTGCCGCCGTTTATTGCATACCTGTATCAAATTAACTATTCATATTATTCGAAATTTTTGGCTTCGAGTCATTTAAGGTCAAGACATCAGACCAGGTAACGTGATGACCTCACCTCAAAAAAGTGTTTGAAAGTGTGCTGACACAGTTTTAGAACGATCGGTTTTGAATTTGCAGGATGTCCTATGGTCATTAATACATACAATTTGCTTATCTCGGATTTCTTACAACGGTGACCTAAGGTCATGGTCAATTTTGTGACCATCAACACTTGTTTGGCAATAACTCTTGACCGAATGAAGATAGAAACGTGAAAGCGGTACCTATGTGTTTGTCGCGTCGAGACACGTCTCACAATATGTAACATGACCTATTTGGGTCACCACTTCACCTTGACCTGAGGTCAAATTTTCCATTTGATCTCACCTGTGAAAATGAACATTATTCGAAGCGCTTAGACGTAACAATTATGATGGTGTCAAGATAACTGCTTTATCTCTACTAGTTGAAAGGTAATTCGCAAAACGCTTATTTGCCAAAAATAACATTTTTTTCGATTACTTCGATTACCTCTTGATCCAAATTATTCACCTGAGCTCAAATTTGAGGACAACTATGTCGTTTACAAATTTCAAGAGCCTTCGACTGCCTTTCTCTATTTTCTCCTAGCTATCATAGTTTCTGAGATAATTGGGGGTATCTGGAGTGAAGTCCTAAATATGGAAAATATTACTTTGATGACCTCTAGTGACATTACCATTGATCTCCTAAAAAAGACACGAGTAATTTCGATAGACCTTGTCTCGAGCTATCTAACTCTGTTTTTCGTTTTTTGTTATGTTGTGTGGTTCTCGAGATCATAGGGGTGCAGTGAGTGAAATCCCCCCTCCAGGGCGTGTAATTTTCAGAGCCGGCCCCCCCCCCCCACCCACCCACAGGGCTCGTGTCAACCACGTAGTTAATCTTGCAAACACTTTTTGATATGCTGATGATGGTATATTTAACATCAAGTGTACGAAATTGCCTTTCATTAAGTGTACGAAATTGCATTATACTTGAATCGTAGGATTCGTATTTGACCTACTTAGAAACCATTTTTGGTGAACAATTTATCCTGACCAATTGATGTGAAAAGAAGCAAAGGCGACAGGAGGTACCGTGCTTCATCATAATGTTATAAAGATGCGCGAGTGTTGTTTTATTTCTCGAATGTATGTTTTTGAATTCTAGGGAGTTGATTATTTCTTGCTCAAAAGAGGTTTTCGGATTTCATACTATACAAGAGATGTCATGGCGTAGGAACGGGGGGCAGGGGGGGCAATTGCCCCCCCCCCTCCCACAAGTTGACTTTCAAAGTTGAGGGGCCAACCATATGTTTTGGCCCCCCACTTTTTATCCGTAGGGCCCTGAGCTGAATGGCACCCCCGAGATAAAGTGAGGGCCTGAGTCTGAGAATCAACGAGGGCCCTCTGAGGTCGACAGAGGGCCGCTGAGTTCCGTCAGAAGGGCCCTGAGGTCGACATAGGGCCCCCGACCAAGGGCGTATCAAAGGGGGGACCCTGACCACCCGCGGGTCCTCCCTTGGGCTGAGGGGCCATCTTATTTTTCGTCTAAGTGGCCTTGCCAGACGGGCTCTCGGTCGGTCTGGGGACCTCCGATCGGCTTGAAGGGGCCGTCTGTCGGTCTGAAGGGGCTGTCTATCGGTCTGAGGGGGCCGTCTGTCGGTCTGAGGGGGCCGTCTGTCGGTCTGTCTGAGGGGGNAATAACCCACACAATGGTAGCGTCGAACCCTGGAGACTGCAATAGCGCACACAGCAGTAACACAAAGTAGTGGAAACTGCAGAAGCGCACACAATAGTAACACCACGGTCTGGAGACTGCAGTAGCTCACACAACAGTAGCACTAAATGCTGAAGACTGCATTAACGCACATAACAGTAACAACAAGACTGCAGTAGCTCATACAAGGGTAATACCACAGCTTGGAGACTGCAGTAGCGCACATGAAAGTAGCACCATGGGAGGCTGCAGTAGCATCAGGGGCGCAGTCAGGGGAGGTGGCAAGGGGGGCAATTGCCCCCTTATGGGTCACAGGGGGCCCACCAAGATTCGCCCAGATACCATTTGCATTAGCTAAATGACTTTCAAAAAGCCACAGAGGAGCCCGCAACACAGGCGATGGGTCACTCTGGTGCATGTAAAAGGCCCTCAGAGACACTGAAGGGCTTTCTAAGCCAACCCAGGGGGGGCTCTTGGGCATTTTCAGGGGTCAATTGAACCTATCCACTATCCAGGGGCCTCTCGAGCATATCCTGGGGGACATTGAACCCACTTAGGGGCCATAAAACCTGTCCAGAGGCCTCTCGCGCATGTTCAGGGGCTCATTGAGCCCACTCAGGGGCCCAAAAAAACTGCACATGGGCCTCTCGAGCCTGCCCAGGGGCCCATTAGAGTCTGTTCAGGGGCCGTTCGAGCCTGCCCTGGAGCCCATTGAGTCAGTTTGACAGAGCAGCCAGCGCAGTCCCTTGCCAGGTCGTAAGGGTCCTGAGCAGGCTGGAGGGCCCCTGTTAAGTTTAAAGGGCCCGTCAGAGAGCCCCTGAATAGACCGAAAAGGCCCCTGGGTGGGTCTAAAGGGCCCCTGAAAATGCCGAATGGGCCCCTAGTCAGCACGGAAGGGCCCCAGGGCAGGTCGAAGGGCCCTCTGAGCATGTCGGCAAGGCGACAAATATTAAATATATATCACCCACTCCACATCATGTCTTTTGGTGGATCCCAGAGAGTTCCCTTTACAGGTCGGAAAGGCGTGGATAAGGTTGGAGGTGCCCCTAGACGAAATAAAGGGACTCTGGGCCTTTCAACAGTAAGAATGTAGTTGTCCAGGGAATGAAGCTAAAAAGTCGCGCCGCTCTGCAGTGCAATTCAATCACAATATATGATATTCGGGTTCTTCAAATCGTGTATTTCTCGGCGCATTTATGCGTTATATTGCATTTGCTACTTTCCTATATGATTCGGCAAAATAGTTCGCTTTAGCACTTTTTACCGCGCTTTTAAAGGCACAATAATATTTTTAGAAGTCTGCACCATACGCAATTCGACACATTGATGAGAATGCATATCCAGAGTATAAGACTCAATATTCCCAATGAGTAGTGGTGGGCAGCTTTTGTTACTCCGCTACTCCGTTACTAACGGAACTAGTAACAAATAACGATCTCGTTACTCCGTTACTTAATCATTTTTTGTCCATTAACGGAGCAACGATCTTGTAATTCCGTTACTCCGTTACTAGCTCCGTTAAGTAACGTAGTAGCGGAGTAAAGGAATTTGCCCACCACTGCCAATCAGCAGTACCCACCCACCTTGTGTATGTACCGCTCCTGTCTGGTGCATCGGCCACGTCAAATCCCCGCATCAGAAGCACTAGCAGCAGCATTAGCGGGCCCGCTGCACTGCTGGCAGCGGGGCTGGCGTGGCGGCCGGACACACGCTGCACCATGTTTGTATCAGCGGCGCGGCGCGACTGTCTCTCGGCCCTGTGGCGCGACTGTCTCTCGGCCCTGCGGCGCGGCCGGTGTCGGGGCACAGACTGGCCGCCGGCGCCGGCCTGTGTGTGCTGCACGAGCCACCCGCCGCTGCACACTTTCTCCCCAGTGTCTCAGCTGACCGCGTCCACTAACAGCCCCCCCCCCCCACACACACACCCCGGTCTGCGGCAGGGGTCACGGTGAACCGTCCCGCAGGTTTACCGTCTGTAACCCACGACTGTAACCCTTCTGATCGTCCCACAGGTGTGCCGCCTGTGACCTACGGCTGTGACCCTTCGGATCGTTCCACAGGTGTGCCGCCTGTGACCCACGGTGGTGACCCTTCTGATCGTCCCACAGGTATGCCGCCTGTGACCCACGGTGGTGACCCTTCTGATCGTCCCACAGGTGTGCCGCCTGTGACCCACGGTGGTGACCTTCTGATCGTTCCACAGGTGTGCCGCCTGTGACCCACGGTGGATGACCCTTCTGATCGTCCCACAGGTATGCGCCTGTGAACCACGGTGGTGCCCTTCTGATCGTCCCAACAGGATATGCCGCCTTGTGACCCACGGTGGTGACCCTTCTTATTCGTCCCACAGGTATGGCCGCCTTGTGACCCACGGTGGTGACTCCTTCTGATCGTCCCACAGGTGTGCGCCTGTGACCCACGGTGGTGACCTTCTGATCGTTCACAGGTGTGCCGCCTGTTGACCACGGTGGTGACCCTTCTGATGTCCCACAGGTTATGCCGCCTGTGACCCCACGGTGGTGACCCTTCTGATCGTCCCACAGGTGTGCCGCCTGTGACCCACGGTGGTACCCTTCTGATCGTTTCCACAGTGTGCCGCCTGTGACCCACGGTTGGTGACCTTCTGAATCGTCCACAGGTATGCCGCCTGCTGACCCACGTGGTGGCCCTTCTGATCGTCCCACAGGTATGCCGCCCTGTGACCCACGGTGGTGACCCTTCTGATCGTCCCACAGGTGTGCCGCCTGTGACCCACGGTGGTGACCCTTCTGATCGTCCCACAGGTGTGCCGCCTGTGACCCATGGCTGTGACCCTTCTGACTGCACTTCTGCAGGGCTCACGATATACCTGGTGATGCGCAACTGATTTTTTTCATTGCCCTGCAATGGTCTCGAGGACTCATGACAGAGTATCTCTACCCTGCTTTGCCCTGACCTGCCCTGTCCTGCTCTGTCCCGCCCTGCTCTGCCCCGCCTTAACCTGTCATGTCCCGTCCTGTCTTGCTTCTCTGCCCCGACCTGTCCTGCCCCGACCTTGCCCCGACCTGTCCTGCCCCGACCTGTCCTGGCCCGCCCTTCTTGACCCTGCTCTGCCCGTTACCGCCGCTCTATCCCGCCCCGCCCAGTGGCGCCAGCACAGTTGTTGGATTGGCGTGCTCTCGGTTAAATTAGTCAAATTAGATTACCCGATACATAACGGAAATTTCGGTAAAATGGGCGAATATTATGGAGGGCGCCCCTATAGTCATGACTAGAAGGTATAGTTTGAATGGCAATATAGGCTGACATGAATAAAATTGCATTGGTCGTCGAAGGAAACTGTTCCATATGCTCGATACGTTCAACACTTATCGTTTAACTACCACAAATGGGATGCCATGCCGTCAATAAAACGTAATTATTCCCAACGTACTATATCGATTTAATTAATGTTTGAGATTGAGGGCGTGCTTCTGAGTTTCGGGGCGCCCTTCCGAAGCTTGGGAAGGTTTTTGGGTATCGGAACTCCCTCCCCGGAATTGGGAGCCCCCTCCATTGGGATGTGGAGTGGACTCCATAAGTTTGGGGGCGCCTTCTATGGATTTTGGGCGCCCTCCTCAGGTTTGGTATGCATGCCGGAATCGCGTTCAAGGACTCGCTTCCGGGTTTCGAGGGCGCCGTTCCGAAGTTCTGAAGCTCGGGATGTTTT
This sequence comes from Semibalanus balanoides, assembly GCA_014673585.1. Classification (NCBI taxonomy): domain Eukaryota; kingdom Metazoa; phylum Arthropoda; class Thecostraca; order Balanomorpha; family Balanidae; genus Semibalanus; species Semibalanus balanoides. The sequence goes on along the minus strand of VOPJ01010280.1, from coordinate 34,090 downwards.
TTGGGCATCGGGGTGCACTCGCCGGAATTGGGGGCGCCCTCCATGGTCTTTGGTGTGCCCTCAATGGGTTGGGGGCACCCTGCCCTCCATTGGTTGCGCCCAGATTGCGCCTTTGGCGCAAGGCTAGTGCCCCTGCGCCTTCGGCGAAGGGGCGCCAATTCCCATTAAGGGAGGGGCTGCTAGCCCCGTTTTACCCTGGATCCACCCCTGACTTGGGAAACCACGGTGTTTGGCTTGTCCAAGCTCATTGTCAAAACAGCTCAATCGGGAGAACGCTAGACTCCAGATTGGGATGTCCCGGTTCCATCCCATGAGTTTCCAAAGTTTGCAGGCTGCCGGCGCACCAATATACCGTCCTACGGCATTGACAAGAGTGGGTGCGCTCGTCGCTCACGGCGTTTGCTGATTGAGCCCGGGATGAAAGAAGTATGGATAGACATCATACGCGATTTACCGACCACAGAGCGGGCATTAGCTGTCGTTTTGTAGAACGAAGCGGCCTACCAACGGAGACGCCTCCTAATTATGGGCAGCAAATTACCAGGCCAACGCACTATGGCCAGAATCCCGATCTAGCCCGCCATAACTGATTATTGACCCCAATGACGCCTTTTTCAGCCTCCAGTTCATTTGGTATGGGCACTTTGAGCAAGTATGTATGATGTTTGTAGAAAACCATTTTGTACTAATTTCAATCGATTTAAGCTCATCTTTTGGTCAACCAAGATGGCTCCTGATTCCGGCCGGCAGTATTTCGTTTGCCCATATTCTGATTGCCACCGACTAAGTATGGATAGGGAAGGCCCATCGTCAAAACTCCACGATATCAGCTTTGAAATTCGGTTTAGGTATCGTCCATACTTGGTTCTCCAATATATCCTCCGTTTTTTCTTCTTTTTCTTAGCCCTCGCTGTACGGGGGTTCTAAAGCGACCTTCCCCTGAGGGTTTTCTTGACTAACTATGTACGCATAAAGTGCATCTTGCTAAAATTTGCAGTAGCTAAGTTGACAACAATTTTACGTATGCTGTCAGAATTTCATTGAAATTGGTTAAGAAGTTTGAAAGATAATGACGTTTTGGTGACGTCATGTTGGTGGAAAAACGATAAATGTTGGAAAAATCGTTGACAATAGAGTTTTGTAGCAAATCACAAACCTAAAAAGGACGCAAGATAGAAAATCTGCATTTTCTTTAAACTGGTAACCTCAGTATTTTCACCATTTTGCTTTTTTGATCCCCAAAAAATAAAATAAAGAACATAGTTTTGGAAAAATCACTACAAAATCAATATTTTCAAAAATGCTATGAACAAACGAAACATAAGTGAAAGCACTGAGTATGAACAAAACATAAACCAAATTTCAGAGCAATTTCTATACTTTTGACTAAGTGATGGCTCCCTAAGTGTATGAAATTCATAAAGTCATTTTGTTAAAATTACCTTTTTGACTTTTTTGACCAGATACGAACAAATAAATACGTTTTTGTATTTCTGATACAAAACATGTCTAGGAGCATGACTTTTGTTTACATTTATCAATTTATAATTGTGATGTTTTCTCACAGAGCAAAATCACTATTCTGGAAGTGGTCAAATTGAGGTCATTCACTTGACCTGGAAGGTCAACCGTTAACCTCAAATCTAAAAATTTGCATATCGTTAGATTCCTCACATAACAGGCAAATGCTGGTTATTACCGGTGTTGCTCTATGTTGCTTGGTTTGAAAGTTAACAAGGGGTTTCCCCACCTTCCACCTTCTCGCAGGCACGGCAGCGGCTGCGCGCGCGACGGGCGGCAGAAATAATACAATCACCCCGCTTGGGTGAGGGGGCATGTTGGGGCAGGAAGTTGGACTTTCCACAGCAAACCAAGCCATTGAGGGAACACTATCATGCTCGTACTTCCGTGTTATCGTGTGTTATTCATTAGATCGGCTCTATCGAAGAAACTGCATACAAGTGTTTGCTGACATTATCTGTTATGTCAACAAAAACTGTAATTAAAAGCACGAAAAACCCTACTTTCAGTTTTAAATTATAATTTCCACAGTGTGAAGCCGAGGTTCCATTTTAACCTAAAAACATAGACATTTTAAAATATTTTGTTCTATCTCATTCGTCATTCACATCATAAACAAACATCGTTTTCGCGAGCCGCGGACTCCCTGCTGTAAGCTTCATACAAAGGTCCGTGTTATCGGTGCCGTTTTTACCTCCATATTTGATTGCACTAAAAAACTATTATCATATTCTTAGTCCATGGTCAATTCTGAACATTTTCATATATGTTCCATATTCAAATGTAAAAAATCGCTCCGACCGATTATGGTGGGCTAGATCGGGCTTGTGGTCCATAGTGCATCGGTGGAACCAACATGTCATAAGTGCTTGTGAGAGCTTCCCGAATGCATTTAAACTTAACTCGGTTCATCCCACAATCACCGGAAGGCGAGAAGCCATGCGGTGGGGCGGCTGTCGGAGCGTTGCGGACTACCACGAGGCGGGTGGTATTATACTTGCTCAGCTCCCTGCCAGCAATTAACTTGGGCACTGATCGGGCACAATGGGATTAAACCATTGTGCCCGATCAGTGCCCAAGTTAATTGTTGGCTGGGCTGCTGTTGTTTTGTCATACCGGAAACGGCAGCGGCTGTGCGTGGTCGCGGATAACAATATAAAGTGGTCGGATTTACCTATTCATCCTTACTTTATCCATGACTGAGCTCTGGAGACTGCATCGTGGTGTTGGACGCCATTTTAACAGGTGGTAGACTGTACCGCACGTCACACAAGCTGGCGGCACAGCCTACCCATTTCCCAATGTAACAGGTGGTAGACTGTACCGCACGTCACACAAGCTGGCGGCACAGCCTACCCATTTTCCCAATGTAACAGGTGGTAGACTGTACCGCACGTCACACAAGCTGGCGGCACAGCCTACCCATTTCCCAATGTAAAAGGTGGTAGACTGTAACCGACGTCAGGTAACACATAAGCTGGGCGGCCACAGCCTATTTACCCGGATTTCCCCGGAAATGCGGGACTAGGCGCCGATCTAGCCAGCCATAATAAGAGTCGGGAGCGATTTTTTTAGCATTTTTGTGAATATGGAACATATATGATAAGGTTCAGAACTGAAGCCGATTTTAAGGGAGGCTTAAGAAAATTAATAGTGATAATGAGTTTTTTAGAGCAATCATCTTATTAATGGGGAGGGTTAAAAAGAACGGGCACCTGAAGACACGGACGCTTTGTATGAAGCATGTACAGCAGGGAGTCCGCGGTCGCGAAAACGAGTTGTTTACGATTGTGATGAACGGAATGAGATATAAGAACAATATTTAAAATGTCCATGTTTTGTTTAGGGGTTAAAATGGAACCTTGTAAGCTTACGACTGTGGGGGTTAATGTGATTTATAAGAACGTGAAAAGTAGGGTTTGGTTAATCGTGCTTATTAAGTGGAACACGTTTTTGTTGGGTAAGCGGATAACATATATGTCAGCAAACACTTGTAAGGCGGAGTTGGTTATTGGTCAATAGAGCCGATCTAATGAATAGACAGAATAACACGGAAGTACGAGTATGATGGTGTTCCTGCAAGGTTGAGGCTTGGGGTTTTGCCTGTGTATAGGGTAGTACGTAGGGGGTAGTAGGGTAGGAAAGTCAGCTTCCTGCCCCACAGCCCTCACACAAGCGGGTGTCGTATTATTTCTGCCGCCCAGTCGCGCGCGCAGCCGCCTTGCCGTGCCTGCCGAGAAGGTGGGAGGAGGGTTGGCCCTTCCTGTTGGGTAACTGTTTACAGAACGCAAGCATTAACATAGAGCAAGCACGGTAAGAACCAGCTATGTTGCCTGTTATGTGAGGAATCTAACGGGGTATATGGATGCAAATTTTTAGGTCTTAATTTGGTTGGATACGGTTGAACCTTCCAGGGTCAATGTGAATGACCTCAACTTGACCACTTCCAGAATAGTGATTTGGCTCTGTGAGAAAAAGTTACAATTTTATATTGATAAATTTAAATCAAAAAGTCATGCTCCTAAATCATATGTTTGTATCAGGAATACAAAAAAAGATAAAGGGGTATTTATTTGGTTGTATCTGGTAAAAAAAAAGTATCAGGAAATGTAAGAGTAGTGTCCAAAAGAGCGGTTATGAATTTCAATACATTTAGGGTTAAGCCATCACTCAGTCATAGGAAGTATAGTTAGGAAATGTGGCTCCTGAAAATTGGTTAAGGTTTATGTTTTGTTCATACTCAGTGCTTTCCACTTATGTTTCGTTTGTCATAGCATTTTTTGAAGAATTATTGAATTTTGTAGTGATTTTTCCAAACTAATGTTTCTTATTTTATTTTGGGGATCAAAAAGACAAATGGTGAAAAGGTTACTGAGGTTACTGTTTAAAGAAAAATGCAGTGGGTTTTCTATCTTGCTCCTTTTTTTGGTTTGCGATTTGCTACATTTAAATCGTAATTTTCAACGATTTTTGCCAAACATAATATCGGTTTCTTTCCACCAACGCTGAACGTCACCAAACGTCCTTATCGTGTTACAAACTTCGGTCAACCAATTTCAATGAAATTCTGAGCATACGTATAATTGTTGTCCAACGTTAGCTACTCAAATTTTAGCAAGAATGCACTTTTGCGTACAGAGTTATTCAGAAACCCCTCTGGGGAAGGTCGCTTTAGAACCTTGCGCCGTACAGCGAGGGTTAAGAAAAGAAGGATAGAAATGAAAAAGGAGGGATATATTGGTGACCAAGTATGGACGATAACCTAAACCGAATTTCAAAGTGATATCTGTATTTTTTGACTTGACTTGTGCCTCCCTAAGTACTAGTCCGGTGGCAATCTTCACAGGAATATGTGGCAAACCGAAATACGTGGCCGGCGGAATCAGGAGCCATCTGGTGAACGGCAAAAGATGAGCTAAATCGATTTGAAATTAGTACGAAATGGTTTCCAAATTCATAATACTTGCTCAAAGTGCCCATACCAATGACTGGATGCTGAAAAAGGGTCATATGGGGTCAATAATCAGTTATGGCTAGATCGGGATTCTGGCCCATAGTGCAATGGACGGTGGATAAGACAACTTTGCGATGCTACAAGCCAATCAAAGGAATCTTGCTACTAAGAATTGAGCAAAGCAGTGGTGTCGCCACGGTGTCAAAGCTTGTACGGACACACCATGACGTCGAACCTTTCGAGCAGTGTGCGGAGGGGATGATATTTTGCAGGGGTGACAATACGGTGCTAAAAGAAAAAACAGCCACTTTCATAATGAGATTTTAGCGCTGAGATAGCCGTTTTGAAAGCCTTGTCGAGTAATCACTTACTGCATACTCTGGTTGTAAGGACTCTTCTGCTAAATATACATTTCAGATGTTTTCTTCTGTCATTCAGCGTTGTGTCAAAAAAACGTAGTGCTCTGCCGAGAAGCTTATATGTAAGCATATGATAAAAGTTGTTACTGGACCAGCGAGCAAACCTTTAGCGGCTGGCAATATCATCCTAGTTGTGTAAGCAATGATGATATAATTATTACATTTGTGCTTACTAATTATATGAATAATTATTTTGATCAAGTTCATAGCTTTTTGCAGCCTTCTTCTATTCTCCTTTCAAAGCACACAATGTATTGGATTAATTCGTGAGTTACTGGGGTATATTTCATAATGCGACTTACTGGGGGGGGGGGGTATTCTTAGCCCTCTCCTTCGGATCTCCGAAGCTACTGGACCGATCTGACAAATTCAAAAGATTTTCGATAGCTCTGGAACATTTGTCCAAGAAAACCTAATATTGTCGACCTCAAGGTCACCGATGACGTCACAGGTCACGTCTTAAAGATAATATGTTTGACCGTGTCGTACATTCTCGATGGATGGAATTATCGTACAAAAATGCGATATCAAACGCATAATAAGTCGATGAATCGGTATGATTCCTGCGTCTGACACTTCTAAGTACCATTTTGAGCTGTTGACGACCTTGGGTCAGGTCAAAGTCATCCAAGGTCACGTGGTCAAACTGCAGGATACGGTCATTAGACGTTGTAACACATGTTTATGTTTTTCGTCTATAACGCGAAAAATGACCTTAGAATATTGTTTGCTCCTTACAAATAGAAGTAAAAAGCAAAACAGAAATGCATTTGTATTCATGGTAATAATGTGAAAGCAGAAAGGTGGTCGATTTTTGTCTTTGATAGGTCATAAGTCAGTCATTTTGGACGATGTCGACTTGAAAGCTTGGCACTCATATTTACCGGACACGCCTTAATCACATATATTTCGATTTTTGGATTTTTATGTTTTTCGTTTAAATATTGAAAGAACAAAATGCAAAATGCATTTCGTTTAAATATTGAAAGAACAAAATCCAAAGTCCCTTCAGGACTTTGGATTTCTCAATTCTTTTTAGTGTCAATGAAACTTAAAAAATAGATATAATAGTTTCATCGCCGCGTATGACATTTTCACGGTCTGTTAACGTTTAGCTGATTTTGGNAAGTCAAATGCACTCTTTCGGCCTCCAAAAATACTTCTGCAACGTGACCCTGCAAAATGCCCGAGGCTATAACTCCAGAACCTGAGGTCAGATCGAACTAATATTTCTACAGGTGAATTCAGGACCCAATATAAATCTATACACCAATTTTGAACAAAAAGTGAGAGATGAGGGTGTTTTCGACTGGTCGAAGTGTCGTGGAATGCCCCAGCAGTAGGGAGTAGGGAAAGTGGCGCGTCTGACAAATTACAGGCCATTAGGAGGAAATGGCGCAAAGTATCCGCCATGTGTCGTATTCGTGACGATAACGTTCCGGGGTTCATCTTGCAGGTATTTGAGTACTTACACTTAACACTACGAGAAATCGTATTTTGGGTATAGGTAAGTTATACATTTATAAATTTACACTTGATGAAATGTGATTTGTTCACGGCTCGGCCGACCCCCCCCCCCAGGGTTCAAAGACTCGGAGGCCCCCATCAAAATTAGCCTCCCTCACATATCGGGAGGTTGGATCCGCCGTGTGCACGTGCTGTTGCAGCCTTGCACACATCAGCTTTGAAATAATGAAATAGGCATCTAGACGGATGTCATGGTCTAGGGCTGTATAATTTTGCTGCAGCAATGTGAGGAACACCTCGTTATAGTCACGGTATCACCCTTATTTCCTAATCATCTCTGAATCATTTCAATGTAATATATTACATTTATTAACCATTTATTATCGGGGCAAACATGAGCGTGTTGCAGCCCTGGAATTCGCCTTGCGTGCGGTGCACTGGTTGTTGGTCCTGTTGGTCACCGCCCGCCGCGCTGGTTCTGTGGTTCTATCCAGTCGCTAGCGCTGCCCGCCACCGACATAGTCTCGGCGGACAACTCGGCGGACAGTTCGCGGCACCAATACTTGTCCATTGTCCGACCGATGTCCAAGACCATGGTCAGCTGTCCGTCCGAAACTGTCCGAAGATCATTGTTTGTCCGAAATTTGTCCGAAAGCAGAAACCAGCGTATGATGTGGAATGTAAAACAGTGAGTGTATCATTCCCAATATACACATAAATATAGGCATTTGTGTCAAATAACGCTACAGTTGGGATTTCCGAAGGCCACAATCATCATTTATCCATTTATATACAGTACAATATTTATTGATTAAAAGTAATTAAGTGATTTTCACGACAAGCCATCCTTGAGCATTGGATGTCCGAAAATGTCAAAAGAAATATGTTTATTGTTTATGTCCGTCCGAAAACCGAATCGGTCTTCGTACAAATTCGGATATCCGAAAATGTTTGCACCGATTGGCACCACTACTGCCGACCTCTGTTTTGTCGATAGTTGTCCGCCACGGCCGCTCGCTGTATCGCCGATCTGCCAAGACCGCTTGAGCGTTGTAGAGCACAATGCGGGACCGCTCCCTTCCGTCCTCCGTTGTGGGACCTCTTCCACCCCTGCTCTACCCACTGCACTATGGGCCAGAATCCCGATTTAGCCCGCCATAACTGATTATTGACCCCATATGACCCTTTTTCAGCCTCCAGTCATTGGTATGGGCACTTTGAGCAAGTATTATGAATTTGGAAACCATTTCGTACTAATTTTCAATCGATTTTCAGCTTATCTTTTGGTCCCACCAGATGGCTTCCTGATTCCGGGCCGGCCAAACGTATTTCGGTTTGCCACATATTCTGATTGCCGGACTAAGTACTAAGGGAAGGCACAAGTCAGTCAAAATACAGGATATCGCTTTGAAATTCGGTTTACAGTATTGTCGCATACTGGATTTCAAATATATCCTCCGTTTTTTTTTTTCCTTCTTCTTTTTCTTAACCCCTCGCTGTACGGGGTTTCTAAAAGCGACCTTCCCCTGAGGGTTTTCTTGAATAACTCTGTACGCATAAAGTGCATCTTGTTAAAATTTGCAGTAGCTAAGTTAACAACAATTATACGTATGCTGTAAAAATTTCATTGAAATTGGTTAAGAAGTTTGAAAGATAATGACGTTCTGGTGACGTCATGTTGGTGGGAAAACGATAAATGTTGGAAAAATCGTTGAAAATAGAGTTTTGTAGCAAATCGCAAACCGAAAAGGATGCAAGATAAAAGTGCATTTTCTTTGAACTGGTAACCTCGTATTTTCACCATTTTGTTTTTGTTTTACCCCAAAATAAAATAAAAACATAGTTTTTGAAAAATCACTACGAAATCGATACTTTCAAAAATGTTATGAAAAACGAAACATAAGTGAAAGCACTGAGTATGAACAAAACCTAAACCAAATTTCAGAGCAATTTCTATATTTTTGACTGAGTGTGGCACTTAAACCCGCGCGGCGTAGGGGGTCTCTCGCCGAACGCGCGGCGTAGGGGGGGGGTAAATATTACCCACCTTCTTATCTTCCGAACCAATAACGCAGCAGAGACGCGCAAGGCCGGCGATCGAAAGCTCTCATGAACGATTCGAAATGCATATCGAAATTTGTCAAGTTAGGTCAAATGTCAGGTCACGGGTCAGGTCAATTATGGAAAGTTCGAAGTTAAATTGAGTTAATGGTTATATCTTTCCAATTACAATCCTTTTGATTGACCATCAATGCGCATAAATCTCTCAAAGGTGTAATACATCTATTGAACAAAGTAAGTGCAATTGCAGTGCAAATGTCAAGGTCCAGTTCACAAAATGTCAACTGTCACGAAGAGATCAAATAAAGCCTTGTGACACCATGTTTTAGGGGTTATTTTGGCACGTAAGAATCGATTAAGAAAGCAGTCATTTTTACAAACTTTGACGCCTTCAAAGTCAAGATCAGGTCATCTAAAGGTCAAATTTGAAAAGCTGACTAATATGATAAACATTGCAATGTTTCTAGTTAGTTTTTGTCTCATAAACACAAAAATAACATTTATATATCTGTAATCAGGTAAAAAATCCAAAAAAACGTTTATTTTGAAATATGACGTCATTACCTACTTATGCTGGAGAAGCTCAGTCCACTGAAAAAATGAAGCTATTACTTTGAATTTGGGTCTGGATATTCTTACACTTGGGTTTCTCATATATATATATTCGGTTTTAGATGCCTTTGAAATTTTTCCATTTTGGGGAAAAAAATTCTTGAAAAAACAGTTTTTATATTTTTTGGGGTCAAAAACCCAAAAATTTTTGGAAATCGAAATGTGCCATCTTGTAGAGAATTCAATTTCCTTCTGATACAATTTTGCGTTTTGCGATTTGCTTTAAAGCTATGTTTTTTCTAGCGATGCAATCAAATCATTTATCGTTTTCAACCAAAAATGGGCATGACATGACGTCATCAAAACGTCATTATCTCCCAAAGTTCTCAACTTTTTTGGATGATTTTTTTATGGAAGACGTCAAATTGATGCTGGGATAAGATACTGAAACGTTGACGTGTTATCTCTCACCGTTTTCAAGTTATTGCGGAAAATGACGGGAGGGGGTAATATTTATCCCAGCCCTAACGCCGCGCGGGTTAAAGTGTATGAAATTCATAAGCGTTTTTTTGTTGTGAAAAATTACCCTTTTGACTTTTTTGCCAGATACGAACAAATAAATACGTTTTTTTGTATTTCTGATACCAAAACATGTCTAGGAGGCATGACTTTTATTTACATTTATCAATTTATAATTGTGGATGTTTTCTTCACAGAGCAAAAAATCACTATTCCTGGAAGTTGGTTCAAGTTGAGGTCTTCACTTTGACCTGGAAGGTCAACCGTAAACCTTAAAACCTACAACTTTTGCATACCGTTAGAATTCCTCACATTAACAGGCAACATGCTGGTTCTTACCGTGTTGCTCTATGTTGGCTTGGTTTGAATTAACAGGGGTCCCACCTTCCCCACCTTCTCGCAGGCACGCAAGGGCTGCGCGCGCGACGGGCGGCAGAAAATAAATTACAATATCCACCCGTTGGATGCGGGGGCAAGTTGGGGCAGGAAGTTGGGACTTTGCACAGCAAGCCAAGCCATTGAGGGTCACTATCATGCCTCGTACTTCCGTGTTATCCGTGTGTTATTCATTAGATCGGCTCTATCGATGAAAACTGCATACAAGTGTTTGCTGACATTTCTGTTATGTTCAACAAAAAACTGTCATTAAAAGCACGAAAAAACCCTCTTTCAGTTTTTACAATTTAATTTCAACAGTGTAGGCCAAGGTTCCATTTTAACCTAAAAAGCATGGACATTTAAATATTTTTTTCTAATCTCATTCATTGTCATTACATCATAACACATCGTTTTCGCGAGCCGCAGACTCCCTGCTGTAAGCTTCATACAAAGGTCCGTGTTTCGGTGCCGTTTATACCTCCATATGTGATTACACTACAAAACTATTATCATATTCTTAGTCCATGGTCAATTCTGAACATTTTCATATATGTTCCATATTAAAATGTAAAAAATCGCTCCGACCGATTATGGCGGGCTAGATCGGGCTTGTGGCCCATAGTGCACTGTACAGGGGGTGGAGATGGGGGTTTGACTACGCACTGGTCCGCTCGTTGACCCAGTGCTGACTGACAGACTCCCGACCTTCGGGCGGCGGCGTATCACCGGTGCGTGTCCATCAGGCTGGAGGTGACGTTTGACGACCGCTACCGGCACTTAAGCAGCGCCGGGACCGTTAACGGCTACTGGGACGGACGTTAATTGAGCATTAAGAGGTCGTAAAGGTGCCCCCGTGGTGACTTAGTCTCGCCGGCTATCTGGGTCGCACGTAGGTCACCTAGGTCACGCCCGGGTCGGAGGCTGAGGGGCTTTTGCCGAGGGGTGAAAACATTGGGCTCTGTCTTTTCTCTTCGTCGAGATATCGATACTTTTTGTTTTTAAATTCCCTATAGTATGATGCGCGATAACTGTTGGATGGCATCCTCACATGGCTGCATGATGAGTGTCTCTTAGATCAAATTTCCCCCGTGAAACATCAAAGATCCCGGGTATCCTAAATTTGCTGTTGCATTTTTTGTTGGAAAAATTAACTGCCAGGGCCGTTAGTTTTTTATTTGTTTTTAACATGTCACTTGGAAATAAACATTCAAACATCCAGGCATATGCCAAGGAAAAAAAATAAGATCCAAGATCCACAAGATCCCACGACAAATTGATTTTCCTGGATCCGGGATCCACAGGATCCATTAATTTGTTTTATTTTACAGGATCAAAGATACTTTGGATTCCACCGAAAGATGATTTGCCATGGAACCAAGAAATCAAAGATCGAACAGGAATCCCACGTCAAAATAATCCTGCAGGAAACCAGGATCCAACAAGATCCCAGATCTTGGATTCTAGGGATATGGGATCCGCGGCTTTAAATTAGTTATATTTTTTTGATCTTGGCGGCGCATCCATAAACATAAATGCCGCATAGGTGGCCTCCGGCCCGCGCCGCCTCGCGTCCTTTTTTGCGACCTCAAAATCTTATCGGATCCAATCCAATCTCATGGGGGTCCCCAAAGCGGAGGTGTGGGGGGGGCCATAGTTGCCACACTTGCCCCCGTGGCAACGCGACACCCGAGGATCAGTCACGTTGGAGAACGCGAATTCCCTGATTCGAATGGCGTCCGATTACAGCAGCCAAATAATGTCATAGGGCAAACAGTTTTTCACAAGATACAAATAGGCGACTTATTGTCTCCGGTCTTCGAGACTTCGCCTGCACAAGGAACATGTGTCGACGTGTTGTCTTTGATATAGGGCTGTTAATTTCGTCGATAGATTGTCATAGACATATATACATAATAGCGTTCGTCGCAATCTATGCACATATTAACCAATCAGCATAGGAATATTACCTCGTGCAACACTGCCTCCAATGCGGCTGTGGTGAATTTTAACCAGCAGCTGTGTTGACAGCAGGTGCTGTGGTTGGCAGCTGCGGGTAGGTCAGCCCATTCAATGGTCCGTCAACCGTCAGCGTCCTTGGCGGCATATGATCAACATCAATTTCACGTTACCTAAACTCATGTCGCATTCATCAACCATGCTCTTGTCCGGTTTGCTCCGATCTCTAGTACCTTGCTATGGCCTTTCCCTGATACTCAGACTCCTTCACTCATCTGCTTCATCATCAGCTTCGATCCTGTGTGACCTGGACTTAACCTGCCATGTGTGACCTTTACTTGACCTGCCATGTCTGTGCGTGTAACCTTGACCTATATTCGCCCCTGTGTGACCTTGACCTGACACGACTTGTCTGTGTTCCAGGTGCGGACGGCACAGCCGGAGGCGGTGGGGCCCGAGACGCTCGGGTAGCCCGGCTCGCCACCCCGCCCGTCCCCTAGTGTACGCTGTACAGAACCGTCTTCTCATGTGAGGGTACCCAGAGCCAGCCAGCCAGCCCGCCAGCCGGCCGGCCAGCTGACTGCTATGTGATCACTGTACGACACCGCCGTGTGAGTTATGTCGAATATATGCCGTCTGATCGTGAACGAAATGGCGCAGTATGCCAATAAATGCGACGCACCCGTGACTGATGATGTGTATAGAGTAATGGTGTCGTTTTCTGACCGAAAAGTGTCCAAGAATTTATAAGCCTATTCGACCGTTTTCCAAATCGGTCACATTTGTCTTGTGCTAACCTAAATTCTGGTAACCGAAAAAAATGTGACTGATTTAATAAAACCGAAAAAAAATGTGATCGATTTGGTAAACGGTCAGTTAGGCTTATACAATTCTTGGACACTTCTTGGACACTTTTCGGTCAGAGAACGACACCATTAGTATAGAGCCGCTGTCGGGGTGATACCCACCGCTGGGGATACCCACCGCTGGGGATACCCACCGCTGGGGATACCCGCTGGTGATACCCGGTGATGTGACCGCGCCGGAAGGGTTGCGCCAGGAGGCTGGTACCGACGGAGTGGCGGATGTCCGCGGAAGGGTCGCAGTCAGCGCCGTCGTGACACACCGCTGATATGGTCTCCCCACACTGCAGCATATGGTTAGAGGCCGGCGACCGCGAGCTCGCCCTGCAACGGGCTGCCTCACGACACTCGATCAACAAACGTACAGGTGTTGAAGCGTACCCTGCATATCGAAACACACGACACTCACACTTGAAAATCATAGCACTTGTAAATAATAAATATACCAACTGAACTTTTCATACAACGCTTTCCTCGGCGTATTGGAATGTAGTCGTAATTTTGATGATCCTGCTTTATGAGGCCGCCCCTGTACGCGCGCGCCGCCGCGGTGGGGCTGTCCGAGGCGGGGGGGCGGTGGCGAGCTGCGACCGGCGGGAGGCGGTCAGTGTTGGAGCGGCGGCGGGTGGCGGCTGAGGTCACGGCAGCAGCGGGGTGTGGTGTGCAACTGTGCAGGGAGACACGTGGTGAGAGAGACGGAGGTGGCCGGGAGACGCCCGTCAGCTGATACGTCAGGTCAAGGTCAGTACCTACTTGGGACACGGTGTGGACTGGAAACAAGGGCGGATCCAGGGGGGCCAAAAGGGGCCATGCCCCCCCCCCCCAAACCACCCAAAATCGGCGCACAAATTTGACACATTTCCTGAGTTTGTCGTAAAACTAAGCAACTTTTACGAGAGAAAGTTTGTTTTAAATCAGTTATTGATACATAAGCAGCGAAATGATGAGTATCAGAATTATGCGATAATTTTTGGGATTTGGCCCCCTCCAAACTGTCAAAATCACACTTTCTGGATCCGCCAGTGACTGGAAAACGTAGATTGTTGGAACGAAGCCCGAGACGCTGTCGAAGGGTTTCAGTTTGGGTCGGTTGCAGGTGATGTTTTAGTCTTATACTCCAGTTTTAAGACGGAGTGGTTGTAATCAACTACTTTTAATGTTTCTCTTCACTATGGTTAGGTGCAGGACGATAGGTAATTAACGTACGAATCTAGCGTAAGGCGTAGGCCCGCCCCACACGCAGGAGCGTAGGAACGTGACAAAAAGTGAGGGGTCTAGCAAAATTTTGATCTCGTCTTGAGGGAACTCAGTCACTCTATACGGGATTTCTCTGCAGATGTGAGCAGGGGCGTCGCCGAGGATTTTTTAGTAGGGGTCGGCTGAAATGACGGGAAATTTTCCCCCATTTTCATGTGTGTATTTAAAGGGACACTGCCTCTTCCGGATGATATCGCAAAAACAGGCTTAAACAAGAGCTAAGGAACCTTATGCACTTGTTAATTGGCCATTAAACTCTTATCCAAACACAAGCGCAAAGTAAAAAAAAAACTGCATTAATTTCATTACTTATTAAGATCTAAATACTGTTCTACGATTTATACACACCTCTTGACGTACATGGAGCGTGTTGCTCAAGGTTTATCTGAATCACAGAAGGCATATCACGTTGAACTGACAACCGTCAGCTGACGCTATTAGCAATGATGAGACGCGATGCGCTTATACATTTGTAGCGTGTTCCCTGTTAACTTAGATATCTACCGCATCTAGCACCGCTATTTGGAGTCGTTGCATGGTAACGTGGACAAATTCTTTTCCATCTTCGGTCAGTCCCGGAATCAGACCAGGTATACAATATCACGTAAGAACAATGCTTTCGGCGTTGAAAAAACTTCAGTCAATGCTGAAGAAATTCAAAATCCCTTCGAAAAGTCTGTAAAAAAAACACTTTAATTTTGCTCTCATTAACTTCCTTCTAACATTACTTTCCCTTCATGTCTATCATTGTAGTAAAGTAGTGGTTGGCAGGACTCGACAACCTCATTGGATGGAAGCAAACTGACTTTGAACGGCGAATATTGGCGACTGAGGCGGATTAAAAAAAAAAAAAAAACGGACTTCATGGTGCTTATCAAAATTCGGGCTGTTTCTTTTAACATATTAAATTTACTTTGAGTGACAGTGTCCCTTTAATGCCTATGTGCAGCTTTTTTATATGTTTTATACTATATTTTTGCTTAAGAAAGTGTTTATAATCAAGGCGCAATTTCCGTCTTACACGGGTTTTTGCCTGATAAATCCAGAAATATAGCGCGGTGGGATGTTAGCGTCATGAAGCTAAAGAAATACTTATTATATTATAATTCAGCGTTTAAACGAACCGAAGGCGATGACGATGACATCTTTATGAATGATAGCCACAGATGTGACGCACAGCCGTAAAAGCAGTATTCTATAATTTATTTTTACAGGTTGTCTGTGAAAACCCGAATTTAATTATCTTAGAACATAGACCGTTGAGTATGGACACCCACACACCCTTCAAAGTACCCATAAACTCTTTTGGGTGTATCGACACCTTCCTGCAAAAAGTATATTAAGTGAAGGTATTTTTTCATATAGGTACGTTAGCCTCTGGTAGATGAATAACGATGGCCGGTGGCAGTTAGCGGTACAAAAAATGGTAACAGTTCAAATGGTTTGAGAATTGAAAGCAGTAACCATTTATATCTTTACTTTTACAAATTTGTACAATTTCATTTGCCAAAAAACAGTGATACCTATATTCTATTCATACTCTGGAAATAAGGAGCAATAACATACCATACATACCTAATCTTTACAGATTTTGTATCAAAATGTACAAACCATTTCCAAAATGGAAACTACAAACTTGGACAGAGTCACAGAGCTCTAGACAAACTGGAGTACAAAATTTACAAGTTATACATAATAGTAGTCTAATTATTCCTCGCCAGTGCAGGGAATGCCACCCCTTCCATTTTGCTGGATTAACTCGTGTATTTATCAACCGAATGCGATACAACTTGCAGTACCCTACTTTTGAACAATTTAATACACACAAAACAATCCCTCCATGACCCGTGACCTATGACCTGTTTATCAAGGTCATGTCAGGCACAACTGGCGTCCCGTAGTATCGATGCTTGTAGCTTGTTCAGTTTCCGAGTGTGTGTTGTTCAGGACCATATGCACATTGCACATTGCACACACAGTTGTTACGCAGGTGACATTTATGGTTTCCACTGAGATCGTGACCTCTGATGACCTGAGATCACGGGCGTCATTTTCTGAAAATGATTGGTAGGACCCAATGCTAACTTTATAGATATAAATGTCATTCTTACCATGCAGCGCCATGGGCCTAATGTTAAATAGTGATGTCATTTTCCCTAAATTGCCTGACCAATACCAATCCAATACCAAACAAGAGGCATTTTGGTTGACCAAATTCTGACCCATTTTGGTTGAAGCCAAAAAGTGTTTCGAACAATTGACCGATTTTGTATTTAAAGTGGTAGTAGGTAGTTAATATGTAGATTGTATAATTCAGACAATACGATTTGTAGGACCTTACTTATCTTGGAGCAATATCTTATATCTTGATATAATCAGGGACCCGTAGCAGGGGGGCCATGGCCCCCCCCCTGAGCGAAATAAATTCACACTAGATTAGAATTGGATTCTCTGAAAAGCCCACCCTACCCCCCCCCCCCCCCCGGTCAGCAACATATGGATGAGGAGCAAAATGTGATTTCACACTAGATAGAATGAGATTTTAGGAGAAAAATGTGATTTCTTTCCGACGTGGCCCCCCTCTGAACAAAATCCTGGCTACGTGCCTGGATATAATAATGATGTGTTCAATTTAGTATGTATATTAATTGATTTAATTTTGAGCAAATTAAGCATCAGTTTGCTAGATAGAATTAAAAATGCGCAAAATGTGACGACAAAGTGAATTGTTAAAGATTAGGCTGACCGAAAAGTGTCCAAAAATGTGTAAACCTGACCAACCAATTACCAAATCGGTCACACAATATTATCGGTAACCAAAATTTTGGTTACCGATTGACACCACTAATGTTAAAATGTGAAATTATTGGTAGGGCTCGGGGCCCTACCAGGTCTATAGAAAACGACACCCGTGCCTGAGATGACTTTGTTGGGCTTTGGTAGTTTCTAGGACATTTTGTGACTTTTTTTGACAACTTGACATCCATTTCACACAATTAAATGTTCCACTCGGGTCATGCTCTTTCTCACAGGTCAACCGAGGTGCGGCGAGGTCACCGACCTCCGATGACCTGAGATGACCTTTTTAAATTCTAGTAGTTTAACGACATTATGTGACGCTGATTTCAAATTAAGTGCTCATTTTGCATAATTGTATGTTTATTCACGATTTTAGCTCGATTATAATTTGATTTAAAAATGCATGATTTGGATGACATTCGGGTGATTGACATGACCTCAGAGGTCACCTAATGACTCAGGACATTTAAATTGAATAGCAACAGCTTCTTCTCATCACAAGCAACACGATCGTGTTAAAATCGAAGCTCTAGCTCAATTAGGAACAAGCCGCAAAGAGCGTACCCTCCCCTCCTGCACGATCACTTTAGGTATAGGACGTTGCACGGGCGAGGGTTAACCCTATTCCCTGCGGGCGGCCAGAATTACGTTAACCTGCGGGGGGCAGATTCTGTTCCGCCCTCCCCCCCAGAGATCTCGAGAACCGCTCGGCCGATTTCGATGGGACAAACACCATTCGATTCGTCGTGACGAAATCTTTCTTTTTGGACCTCGAAATTGCTTTTTTGTTTAAAAATGGAGGGCCATGGGGCAAAAAATAAGAAAATTTGGGGTGTTTTTTGAAAGGTCATTGTGGCTATTTGATTCGACCTTAAATGGCTACCATAACGGATGCTGCCAGCTCAGATGGTTACCATATACCTATCGTCTAGTCTATCTCCTATCACTCAGCAAGGTTAGTTGGGTTTGCAATCATTACCTTTTTCTTAATTAAAAAGGACCTGATGTCCATGATTCTTTGATCAGTCAGGACCGGCAAGCTTTGATGACTACCAATGTAAATTACACTTATATGATATGACCGTGTGTACTGTGTACACAACAAACGTAGTGCCTCCCTCACTTATGTCGCATTTTAGAGCTACGGGTATAGACCATGTTACGGATGAAATTTCCATCGTTTTCCTTTCGGAGCTACTTTGTGTCGAATGGAAAACGAAAAAAAGTTTCTTCCGTAGCTGGCTGAGCCCATTTCCACGTTTTCATATTTAAGTCTTAATTTTAACCCTCGTCCTGATGGGGGGGGGGGTCATTTTGACCCCCATCTGAAGTTTTTCCGGAATAGCGAAAAACGGCGGCGCACAGTGTCGCCAAATTTTGTACAGCTGTTTGAACATCAATGGCCCACACTTAAAAAAAATGACTTCAGGTCATCTCAGGTCAGGTCACAAGCCCAAGGTCACGTCAAGTTACCTTGCCTTCCAAAATGTTTGTGATCGTGCCAAAGCCACAGTTTTGGTCCGGAAGATTTGAAACTTGCAGGATTTCATGAGGTCATAAGTACCTACAATCGGTGTGTCTCGGATTTTTTGCATCGGTGATCTATGGCGGTATGGTCAAGTCAATTTTCTGACCTCCCCATTATAAGTGAACGGGAAAATAAACAAATGCTTCCTATTCAGAAAATATGCATTGTATCAGGCTAATTCTTCCAGAATCATGTTATTTAAGCTCATTCTGGATGGCCAAGGTGCAATTGCTGCTCAGTGATCTCTTCAAGGTCATCAGCAAAGATTTGCTTATAACTCTTGATAGAAAGAGATGGAGACGAGCGGATGACACCACTGTGTTCATCTCGTCTGGCCACGTTGCCCCATATGCAACATGACCTACCTGGGTCACCAAATGACCTTGACCTGAGTCCTGAGATCAAATTTTGAAATTAACCAAATATATGTTTCAAAGCGCCTCGACGAGACAATAACGATGATGTCAAACTAATTGCTCTATCATTTTTAGATAAAAAGTTAAAGTTTAAGATTAAAAAGTGTTAGATTAAAGATAAAAGTTTATAATCGCCATAAAAATGGGGGTCACCGGTCACCCCCCCCGGTTTTCAAAAGTGGGGGGTCGCGACCCCCCCCCCCGTCGGCGACGCCCCTGGATGTGAACTGCCTTCGTCTTCGCGAATCTGCCTTCACCCGGCTGGCACACATCCAGTCTACAGAGCTGCCGCCAATATGATTGAATGTCAACGACAACAGCGGTTACTTATGGTAAACTAGCTTACTAATACAAAACTATGTAAAAAACTAATGCAAAACTAAGCCCATACTAAGCGTACCGATGTAGCAATGACATGGTAATTAGCTGCTACTTAGGTAGTAAATGATACTACCTATAGCGCGATGCTAGTCACCACGTATTAAAACAACTGGTTCTACTATAGTGAATGATAAGTTCAGATCACTAGGAAGTTACCAATCTTAGTAGCGGCCTCGTTTCGTGTTAGTTGCACTTGAGTGTCTGGATAGTATAATGAAAAATCACCACCATAGTATCACCATGGTAAATTTGCAATGCTTAGTATGGGCTTAGTTTTGCATTAGTTTTTGACATAGTTTTGCATTAGTAAGCTAGTTTACCATAAGTAAATGGCTGTTCAAAATATGACCACCACCCGAAAACTAACTAGGGTAGTAATTATTTTTTCAGTGTTGGAAGTATGGCTTGAGCTATAATGAAAATAAGTTGGTGGGGTATTGCCTGGTTGTTTTGCATCTTTGAAGATACAAATTGTAATTTTAACGCCAGGGACGGTTCAAATTTGAAAAAAATTGGTGGGGTAAAGCGGGAAGTTGGTGGGGAAGTGGCCCTACTTTGAATAGGGAACGCCACCCGTGCTTGGAAGGCATACTACCGCCTTCGGAAGACATCTTGCCGCTCTCGGAAAGCATTTTGCTACCCTCAGGGCACATAATGCCGCCCTCGGAAGACGTCTTGCCGCCCTTGGCGCCCTTTGAAGTTAACATGCCGCCCTCGGAAGACATCTTGTCGCTCTCAAAAGGCATTTTACCGCACTCAGAGCGGATTATACTTCCCTTGGAAAGCATCATGCCTCCCTCCTCGGAAGACATATTGCCGCCCTCGGAGAATATTTAGCCGCTCTCAGAACGCATTATGCCGCCCTTGGTAGGCAACATGCCGCCCTCGGAAAGCATTTTGCCGTCACCAGAAGACGTCTTGCCGCCATCATAAGACTCAGTGCCGCCCTCGGAAGGCATTCTTCCGCCTTTAGAGCACCGGTGTCGATTTGTATACTATTGGGGGGCTGCCCCCAATGATTTCAAATTTTAATATTAGGCCTATGGCGTTGGATGGTAACAGAGGAGGGGCATTCCAGGACAGATCGACAAGCGAAAACACCCAAATAACACCCTACATCTGCGATTTCGATAAAACTCCGTTATGGGGTTATCCGGGCGCTTGAATCGCGCTGATCGCGCGTCGTGCTGTCAAGTTCAGCTTGATTGGAGTTACGCTGCTGAGTTATAGCCTCCGGCATTTTTGTGAGGACACTTGCATGGGCTTAGCCAATTAGCCAATAACCCATAACAAATTAGTCCAATTCCTAGAAAAACCATACATTTCTGAATTGGCAATGAAGTAAGGAAACATTATTTCCAGGCCCAGTTTTTATTTTGGTTGATTCTATTAAATGACCTTTTACCTCTGGTATGACCTGACCTCGACCTTCAAACGAGCGCAGTGAAAAATTGCTCCTGTTTTATATTTTTATTAATTCTTAGGTAAGCTGTCGTTGCACAGGATAAAATTTTTGGAGATAGGTGTTTTCTCTAAATATACCTTTTAATGCCTCAAATTAACTCGTTCTTTCTCCTTTCACCAACACAAAATGATTAATTTGTCCCATGATGGCTTTGAATGCGGCTTATGTGTTCACACGAAGCGTTTTTAAACAGCAACTATAAGCAATTTCGAGATTAAGTTGAGGGAATTTATTGATTTACCAGGTAAAAAAATGTTGCTCAGTCACCTCTTGCAAAGTCAGCTGAGGTTCATTCTGATGTTACCAGCAAACATTTTACACAACTTCTTAATATAATATAGATAGAAACTTGAAAACTACACCAATATGTTTTTCGTCGATTCGCGTCGCCAGATATGCAAGCTGACCTACTGGGTCACCACAATGACCTTGACCAAAGGTCAAATTTGAAGTTTGACCTAAGAAGGTCCACCACTGACATTTCGAAGCGCCTTGACGAGACAAAACACGTTGATGTTAAACATTATATCTCGTATGTCTTATCTCCGAAACGTTATCACGAACATGTTGAAGTTGTTCGTTTTTTGCTAGTAAAAACAGTTTTGCGTGCATAACTTCTTTATTTATAAAACGTATTAGCAAAAACTGTTGGCCCCATCGTGTTTGTCTTTTCAAGGCACTCGAAAATGGTACTGGTTGACCTGGGCATAAGGCAAATTCAAAATTTGACCTTTGACCTCATTGAAAAATAAAATTTACCTGGGTCATTTTGGTGACGCCAGGTTAGGTCATTCTTGCATATCGGGGCGCGTGAATCGCACGGGATACAAGCACAGTGGTTGCGCTAGAATTTTTTCAGCGGTACAATCTATCTATAAGATTATGCTTAACGATTCGGAAGTTTCATCTTGTAGTGTGTAGGGCAAATGCTGCTTCAGCTGACGCTCAGTACTACCTCAGGTGACCTTGCAGAGCTGGTTTCACTGGTCATACTCTGCAAGCAATTTCACCTGGTAAATCAATAGGAATCTTCACTCAAAACTTTAACCTCGAAGTGGCTTGTGATTGCCGAACTGTCTTTCTGAGACACCTCCGTCGTGTTGACTGCGGCACTTGACCCATAAGGGCTGCCCGATCGGATTCGCGTGCCATCATGGGACAACTGTTTAGACTATAGTGTGGTGTGGTGTGTTAATGCGGGCTGACACACAAGTAGGATGGACATGAAACGGACCGCCCCGCAATAATCGCCGGGAGCAATTAACTAGGCACAGCGTAAGACTTTTATTAGAAAAACACCTACTCTCCACAATGTCTCAAGTCTCGGTGTTGGGGCCGCCACAGGAACCAGACAAGCGATACGCGTAATTGAGACTCAGTACCGCTACCAACACTCTCCGATGCCGTATACAGAACAACGCCAGTTGATTGGTTATATCTACTGCGCCTGGCGTTCGCGTTTGAGAGAGTCAGGTCCGGCAGCGTCACCAGGGAGGTCAAAGGTCCCATATTAGACCTCAGAAACGATCCAAACAAAGAAAAAGAAATCGCCGGTCTGGGCTACAAGGCCCCTAATGTTCCTTACTGCATGTCGCCATTCAGAAAGAATTTCATGGTTTTCGTAGGCGAAGGGTATACGTATTGTCTCATCGGGAGTAATTGGGCTAATTGCTACGGGCTTTACTGACCCGGCGCAGGCTCGCGAGCGCACGGACGCCGCGGGTGCGGTGTGGTGTTACTCGTCTGGACGGCCGTAGTACCGACCTCTGGCCGGCCTAGCTGGAAGAACCGCATGGCCTAGCGGGAGGTGGGCAGTAGCGCCATGGCACCAGACTGCCGGCCGAGTCACGGCCGACCCGCGGCAGCCGATCGCGTCACGAACCATCGCTATCAGGCCCGCCGTGTGTTACACGTTCACAGCCGGGCGGCGCCGCACTCCACGAGGTGGCCCGTGACAGACTGAAGAGCTGCCCGATGATTCAGCGACTCTGCGCCCCGAGAAGAACTGAAGCCCCTGAAACGAACTTTTAATCGAAAAAGTATCCTGTCCGCTGTGGAGTAGCAAGAGTCCACCTGAGGGACGTGTTGAGGGAGCGCCCGCGCGCTCCGGAGCCAAATAATTCCTCGTCCGGCCACTGAAGTGCGTTGTCGAGATCGCTCGTCATGCCTCCGGCCATCGGCGTTGCCAGTGGACGACTGCCACCCAGTGACTCTTTTAACCCGAATCAATAATACATCTAATGGGACTGGTTCTTCCTCAGGTTAACAAATATAAAATGCAATAGTGTGTTTTATGAACAAGCTGGTTGCTTTACCAGCGCCAGATGGCACTGCCGCGCGATTATCATTTTTGCAAGTATCCAGAAAGCCAATATTGTACAACACCTGACTTCACTTCAGAGTGCTCCATCTGTACCTCTTAAACCACCCTTAGATATACCCAATAACATCCGACCGGATATTCCGCGCCTTTGGTCTACTGATGGGACCAGGTCAATCTCTATGAACTACTCGTTCTTCAGCTATTAGTTTCCCATGCACCTTAAAATTGTTAAACCGTTATGCATGCGAGCTGAGACATCAAGTGAGTAAGACTGAATCGCCTCGTGTATCTATTTCTTCTCGCAGCTGATTTCATTTCGGATAGTGGCAGAGTTCGGAAAATTCTGGGAAGCCTCCGATGAAATCGGCAACACGACAATGTATTGGATTGTACTGGTATTGGCTAGGAGCACACGTTGCTAATAACACAAAACCACAATGGTAAAAGCATTGACGTTTAGCAATAGTATAACACCTATAACCTAAGAGGTTCGCCACTGATTTTGCTGCGTTTTCAGAAAGGCATGATTTTTGTAGCATTGTAGGTGATAAGCCCCGTACGGTCCATCCTCGCGACCTGCGATCCAGGACTGCTTTTCGGCTTACACCTGAATCTCGATTTGAGACTCGGAGAGAAACTCGAACATGTTTTTAAGTCGATAGCAACGTGTGCCGAGTGAGGTTGCTGAGCCTCGCTCATGACGGTTCTGTCGCCTGCACCAACTTCTGCTCGTCGAGTAATCATACACGTTATAAGAAACTACATGTGTTCTGACATACGCACGCTTCTTGACGACGCTCGTCAAATGTCGACGACAAAACTGATTTATCGTTCACATTGTCACTCCTCCTCGGACGATGTCCCTTTTACCAACTGGACAAATTGGAAACGAAGGTCTTTTTATTTTTGATTTTATCATGAGTACTTTTCGATGTTCCATGTACCGCCGCAGCCTATGCTGTAAACACTTCAGCTTAGTCCACGGGTGCAGTGAAAGTTAACAACAGATGCTAACCAAACCGCAAAAAGGCAAAGCGCACAGGCGGCCTCAAACTGCGCCGATACCAGTCTATTGACTCTTGGGTTATAGTATGACACCGAGCAGGGCTCGAGGCTGTGTTTGGCCAACGTTCATTAACCTCAGAGCTCTGCCTGACCCGTTGACGGACGTGATACGCCGCGAACTGCGGACTGCCTGTAGCAGGCGGACCGTGGGTAATGCCCGCAGTCCGCCTTGTGCACACAGCGGCCCACCACGTATCACCGCGCGAGAGATAAGTGGTTGCGCGCCTGTATCAACTCGGTGGCGCGAGGTGTGCCAGGGCGCCGTCACTAGCCGGAGGGCGCCTGTGCATCTGGGCTCTGCGGCAGAGCCAGGTAAGGCTCCGTCTCACGTCTCTCTGATGTGACTGAAGCGGGCTGCAGGTGTCCGGCAGGAAGTAAGCTGCCGCTGTCGTGATCATTGTGCTGCCTTTAGTGAGGCCAGGAGGGCCAGGTGCCGTGGAGTGTGACTTTTGTTGGATGTGTAACTAGTAGGTAACAGAGGGGCGAGTAAGTGTGCTGCTGTGGCTGCTGTTGGATGAAGGCCCAGGGACCAGTAAGTGTGTGCTGAATCTTTTGAGCTTTGGTGAAGGGGCGAAACGCGGCTCAAGATAAGATCGTGTGCCCTGTTGTTTCCACATGTTGCGAAGAGTCCGGAGCCCAGATGAGGTGTGCCCCTGTGTGGCCTTGGAATGTGGCGAGACGATGACTCTCCGATCCTCGATGATGGTTATGGAGTGGGAAGTCGTGGGCCCTCTTCGCCGCGGGTGCAGTAATGATAGTCGTTGATTTAAGGATATGTGAGTGATAGGTTGATGAGACCAGTAGCAGGAGGGTATGATTGATTTGAGCTGTGTGATCCTAGTATGACAGTGTGAGAGTAGGTGCTGTTATAGGATCCGGTGTAGGTGCATTGGATGATATAGTAAGTATAGCTATATTGTGTGTGTTGTGTGTACAATGTCACCTGGCCCGGGGAGGCGCCATCACGTGGCCGGGCGAGGTGAATGTGCGCTCGGACTCAGCCGTAGGGTGTGCGTCGTCTCAGCTCTTGACCATGTGGATGCCGAGGCGCTACGTGAAGTAGCTCTAGCTGTGCCTGCAGCCGCCGGGTACTCTCTGAACTGATCATTCGGAACACTGGTCATACTGGCGAAGGCAGACCGCCAACTGGCTTAAGGGCGCACACATACTGGCGGAGTTTTTTAGGGGGCGCCTCCGGCGCCCTCTCAAAACCAAGAACAGAAGCAAGCACAGGAAGCTCGCCTTTGGCGCCTCTCAAAGGTGTGTGTGTGTACGGCCTGTGGGGGGGGGCACCCCAGACCCCCCCCCCCGGTAGCGACGCCCCTGCTTAGTCACGAAAATCGTCACTATAGATGATTATTGCTGGGCAATTGATAGCACAACCTCGACTCGATCACGTCCAGGGTAATAGCGTCGAAAACCTTTAAAAAAATTAGAAATGGTAATGCCAAAAAAAGGCATGTCCTAGACCAGTTTATCTCGGAATTAAAAATAATAGTATATTTATTTGTTTGTATCTGGCCCAAAAAAGTCGAAAAAAGTGATGTAAAAAATTACATAAGTTTATTTCACTTAGAGAGACATCATACCATAGAGAGATGGCTCTCCATGGTAGAGAGCCATCTCTCTATGGTATGATAGAGAGCTCAATCAAAAATAAAGATAGTGATATTACCATAGATCTCAATCAAAAATAAAGATATTGCTTTGAAGTTTTGTTTGGGTATTGTTCATCATCAGTTCTCTCACATATATTCCGATTTTTTTAACATCATTACAAATTTCGGTTTTGTAATGATTTCCCAAAAAATAAGTTTTTGGACTTTTGGGGGTCAAAAACTCAAAATTTTGGTTTTCCGAGATTATCATGTTAAAAGAAATGTCATGGTATGTCTTTTCCGTGTTTTGTTTGCTATTTGCTGCAAAACTTTATTCTCTACGATTTTTGTCTTCAAATATTCATCGTTTTTCACAAACATGACGTCACTAAAACATCATTATCTCTCAAACTACTTGACCAATTTCAATTAATTTTTGAAAGCATGCGTATAATTGTTGTGAACTTTGTTACTGAAAATGTCAGAAAGATGCGTTTGATGTGTAAAAAGTTATTCAATAAAAAACTAGGGGAATGGCGCCTGTCAGCCCCCCACCCCGTATAGGGCGAGGGTTATAATAATAAATAATAATAATAGGCGGATCCGTGTAAACATTCGTGGGGGCTTCATGTGCGTAACACCTTTAATCATCTTACTAATTTGAAGTTGGACCTAATTTTACGGAGTGTGTCGCCTCCCACTTGAAGTACCTGAGTGCACCTCTGCCCCTAAATGTGTACAATTCATGTGTGTTTGATGTAAATTGCAGTGATAACGTTTTTGACGCATTTATTGCACCACAAACTACGAAGGTAGCATGCGCCTTATCTCTAACACCGTCCTTAAAGCATGAGAATGGCACCGCCTTTGCTCGGCCGATTTTTTTTTCTTCAAAATGTTGGTGCAACACGCGTAATTCAATTATAGGAATAGTCGCTAAGTTGCTAGGCCTAACAGTTTAGAGGAGGCAATCGAAAAACCATGGGGGCAGAACCTATCCCCGCAGGGAATAGGGTTAATGGAAGTATAGCTGTTCAATATAATTAATATATATATATATATATATATATATATCATATGGTCTTAACTTTATATTTTATCATAGGTGTTGCAGCTGCGGGGAAGGGGTGGGGGCAACTCCCCCTAACATTTCTGGATTGTAGCATAACGCCTATGGACGTTGCATGGAAAAAATCGACTTATTAATGCCTTTTGCCCCTTAACTTCAAATGAGTTCCTACGCCCCTGTATTTTACAGTCCAAAATCCCAAAGCTACCACCCACATGAATATTAAAACTATACATAAATACTGTACTGAATGAATAACACAACATTTAGCTCGTCTGAGTAGGCTACACGCAACTTATTTTTTCAAGATCGTTTCGTAACAAATTAGGCTACGAGCCTGACCAGAAAAACAACAGGCCATGGTTCCTTCCGCGCATTTGGCGCTCGTCGGTGCATGGAGAGCTGTGTCAATAAGATAACGGAGACGCCAAACGTCCTCGTTTGAAGCAGACTCATTCCTGCCCTTGGGTAAAGAAATAACACATAAATTTATATGTCCGTTTTATATCATCTTTAGAACTTACGTCACCATATTTCAGGTTGATTTTTTTTTTTTTACATATGCTTTTTAACATCATACCGTTTTTGTACCCACAGCTGGCACGGTCTCCTCCAAAACAGGTGTTTGTCAGTCATTGGCTCTCGAAAGTCGAAGTCATGCTGTTCAAACTATATTTATTTTAAATTATGAGTTTTGCAACAACATTTTTGATTCAGAAGGCCAATTTCTTTGCCCCCCCCAAAAAAAAGTGGCTGGATCCGCCTCTGCATGGAAAGAGTATTTATCAGAAATGTTCGATGTAGTCGACGAAAGCGTTCACTATAGTGAACGCTTTCGTAGCGTTCACTATAGTGAACTGTATACAGTGAGCTTCCAATGCAATGTGTCCTGGAACTATTTATGGTTTTAACCGGCTCAAATGCGGCTCGTGGCTGGGCATATTGGTATGCAAGCAAGTAGGTACTGCGGCGTGTCCATTTTGAATGGCGACGTCGCCCGCCCGCCAGCCGGGCACGATTCACATTCTGTGACCCGCTGCTGCCGGAATATTATTATAATACGAACTAACCCTTAGCAGTAAGAGCTGATTAGATGACTTAGTAAGAGGACGACAGAACTCCGGTGCACTATTATATTCATGGACTACCGAAGGACCGTGTCCAGTTTGAACCACACCAAACCACCATGGCGCGTCGCCCGGGCCCTCGCCAGCCAGGGCACGATTCCACATTCTTGTGCCCGCTCTGCGCGGTGTCGGTTGTACCTCCACACTCATTCGTTGGAGTTTGAAGGAATGTATGCCACCTTTGTATCTTGAGTTTTTTTGAGACTGAGATACGCCACGCAGTGGCTATCTTTAGGTGTTAGTGCCTGAAAGTATAGAATGTACTTAAACCATCCAAAACTTAACCGCCTTGTTTATTTCCAAGTGTAGGACTTTTTTAATTTGAAAAAAGGGGTCTAATGCAAGTTGCCATCCGTGATTGGTGACAGGCCACTTCAAGATTGGTGTTTCCGGGAGAAACTATTATGTATTTCTTGAACCTTTGGTTGGTTGCATCTAACTCTGTTGCGAGTGCGATAACAATCATTGTGTGTGCATTCAATGTCGCCAGGATGGAAATCTGTCTAACAAAGAGTTGATCAATTTCTATTTCGGCTCTCCTATTAACTATAGCTCCAGTTAATGACCTCTAGGGGTCCAAATAAAAAAAAATATTGTGGCTTTTTCGAAGAAACAATATACTCGTGTCTTAGGCAGCAGCACTTACTTCTATTTTGTTTTTTATTACAACGACGGCGAAGAATTTGATAACTTTCAAGAAAGAGTGAGTAAAACTTTCCTTATTTAATATGGTATGACGGACTAAGAGTTTGGCAACGGAGAGTTGTGGTCTGGCTACGCCATTTTCTCTCACCCCCCCCAAAAAAAAAAAAAAAGAAATAAAAAAAAGAAACGATCATAGTAACGTTTCCTAAGAACTTCCTTCGTTTTGGGCATTTCCTGGAAGCATGCAAGCCGATTCTTACGGATGTCTCGATTATTTTTGGGGGGAGCGGAGGGAAAGAACGGGGACCTCATCGAAGATAGTTTATCATTAATATTTTCTTTATGGGTCACTTCGTGTTACTTAATTCCAGTGAACGTAGAAAACTATGCACCCATTATAACGGATTCTTACTAGCACAACCGATTACCGTCTGAAAGACGTAT
Organism: Semibalanus balanoides; assembly: GCA_014673585.1. Classification (NCBI taxonomy): domain Eukaryota; kingdom Metazoa; phylum Arthropoda; class Thecostraca; order Balanomorpha; family Balanidae; genus Semibalanus; species Semibalanus balanoides. Next base: position 4,783 of record VOPJ01010280.1, on the reverse strand, counting down.
CGACGGATGTTTGTCCGTGCCGGCTTAGTTCGATCGCCTGCAGGCCAATGGTCCCGAGGAATACCGGACCGTCAATGTGGGGATGGACTCCGCTGGTTGCATGATGGGGTAACATGGCCGGCCCGGCAGAACGGGCGAGGCAACGACGAAACGTTCAGCCCGCCAAAGGCACGTATGTTAGTATCGCCCGGCCCAACTGCGCCGCCAAGATCCGCCCGCCGAGCGGGTGAGGAAGGGGGGGGGAGAGGGTGGGGTGTAAGGGCGATACGCAAGGTGCACAGCCATGGTGCGGCCGCGACATGACGCTGTGGTGCCTGATTCCGCGCTACCCGGCGCGTGAAAAGTGATTCGGGCGATGATTCTTCGCAGCTGGCGGAACCGTGCGTTTTCTTGGGCACAATCACGAGGGTGTGCAAGAGTGGTTGTATCCATTCTGAGTGCTAAAGTGTGTGAACTCGGGGAGAGGGTGGAGCGTGGGGGGGCGCGATGCGACATGGTCAGGGCCGCAACCATGCCCCTCCCTCGGGGTGCCCATGGCTATTGCTATTGCGGCGATATCCTTTGATACTGATACATCTTATCTTTACATTTTTATCACACGCAGACATACAAAACGTCTAAGCACATCGGGTAGGCACCCTGGTACGTATTCTGAATTTAAGTCTGTGCCGTTGGCACCAGTCATGAAGTATTATGTACGATAGTGAAACATGGCGACCCAAGGCATTCTCTTGCCAAATCCACAAAATGTCCCCCGAGAGGCAACATCTTTTGCCATCCGGAGAAAGAAGTCGTCCATCGAGTGGGCAGGTTTTTGCTAATGTCCGAGTTTTTATGTTGCTGAACGCTGGAACAGATGGAGGGACGCACCTCAAGAATACTAGCCGAGGGACCAAACCGTCGGCTTAACCCTGCCGAGTTTTTTCATAATTTGCGGGAGCTAGGGTGGCGTACGACTTGGGACCCACCCTGCAAATTAATGGCCCCCTCCCCATGAATATCTGGATCCGCCCCCCTCCTGGGCGCATGGTCGGTGGGCCATCATGTGGAGGAAAATTCTCGTCCATCGCGAAGAAGCTTTTCAATCGGATACCCACTTTCATCGTCGGTGGTTAGTTTTGTGGGATAAGGCGGCCCCCTTGGCATAGTTGTCGGGTGACGGAAACATGGCGAGCACTGACTGAGGTTGGGCACAGTTGCCCGCGACTGACAGGCTGAAAATTGCCATGGGAGGAAAAGGAAAATTCTCCCACGAACGGTCCAGTTTGCAATCGAACTTAGTGAACGGCCTCAACAAGTTTAACTGTGGCCAGCTAGCGGAGTGAGGGCGGGCCCATTGGGTATCGGCTGGCCATGGGATTGTATCATTGAGTCGACCTGCCAGCCATTCGAACATTCAAACCTTAGTGTTCTGTAGTGATCTATTTACACTTTCGAATTTTTTTTTATCATAGTACTGTGCAACAATCTTCTATTAGTTTGTACAGCGCAGTGGCAAGAAAGTAGGAAAATGTTTGCCTGAGGTGAAGGTCCGTTCCGGTGGTATGGTAATTGTATCTGGGTCTTAGCCATTGTTAGGTTTTTACCCAATGTCTTTATGGTTAGTTCCACACTTGGATAAGGTGGGCAGTCGACTCAGTAGGGAGTTTGGCAGATTGGTGGGGTGGCCCATATAGCGTGCCCAGCACGGGCTGGGTAGACCAGAACTGGTCATTATGCGCCCTAACACAACAAGAACAGAACTGGTCACGGCCCTGACTGAAGCTGTGACTGGCCAGGCCAGCGCCACAGGGTTAGTATTGTCGCCGCGCCACTCGCCATGGGAAATTCGTCATCCGAGGCATTACCTATTCGAAAGCTACGTGCTTAAACAGATACTAAAGACTGCGAACATACAGCGTGACTTTCGGCCCAGTGACTAGGCCTACTGACTAAGATTATGGGATTTTCGACAACGGTGGCGTGCATGGACGCCAAATTTGCATCGATTATGGGTGGTAAGTATTTCTGTCGATAAGTTATAATCTCCTTTTCTGTTCAGGCTTCAAAGATAGGATGTTAACAAACTGTCGGGGTCGGACTCAGCGGGTTGGGCGTGGGGGATACTGCCCCCCGTAGGACCGCAGCGCAGCGGCGAATGCGAGCGGAGCGTTCTTAATTAACGTGGGTCCCTGCGACCGTAATCGCTGAAAAGGTTTGTTGTTCAGGTTTGATTGTGGTGTATTTTATTACGTCAACAGCTCATTTGCGCTTCAAATGGGTATCATATTGGGAATCAGCACATCAAAACACATAAGCTAATGTAAAATGTACGCCTGATTCAGTTGTATATGAGCCCAAGAGCCATGTACTGATGTACTGCATTTGTAGGTACCTACATGGACATCATATATAGGTACATATGTAATCATATTGTATATATATATATATATATATATAAGTATATAGTTATATATATATGAATCTCTATGGGTACCTATACTTGTTGATTTGCTCGTAAGATAAGCACTCGCGCGAAGACGAAGCATGAGGTCCATATAGATAAGTATATAAGCACGCTCAGGTTGTATTCACCCGAGTCTATGTGACGTGCAGTCCATCATGAGACACAGAATAACCTTCATTGGTGATTGGACCATAATTAAAGGCACGGTCCGCAAAGGACGCGTATCGTCTCCTGTGAGACTGTGAGTCTCCTGTGAGACCAGATAAAACGTCTCCTGTGAGACTGAGCGCCGTCGGTCTGACGTATAGGCCTCTTGAGAGCTGGTAATGTACTCCAGTGCACTGGTAATGCACTCTCGGACGCTGATACTGCACTCTCGGGCGCTGGTAGTACAATCTCGGGTTCTGGCAATGTGCTCTCAGCAGACTTGCAACGACTCACATTTTTTTAGTCGACTCAAGTCTGACTCAACAGCCGAAGAACTGACTCGACTCTTGACTCAAGTGTTGTTAACAAAAATGTGAATCGACTCGACTCTTGACTCAGGAGCTGATTATGAAAAATGAATCGACTCTACTCTCGACTCAAGCGCAGTTTTAACAAATTGATTCGACTCGACTCAGAAATGTATTTGAGTCGACTCAATTTGACGCATCACAAGTTGCATTATTACTTGATGTTGACCGTTGGGGGAGGGGGTAGGGTCGGGTGTTAGAAAAATCACATTCTATCTAGTGTAAATTGGCTTGCTCAGGTGAAGGGGCGTGGCCCCAATGACCCCTTAGCTATGTCCCTGTTGCATTTGACTCACATTTGTTTGAGTCGAATCAAGTCTGACTCACAACCGAAGAACTGACTCAACTCTTAACTCAAGTTCTGTTTCAAACAGATTGAATCGACTTGACTCTTGAGTCTTGACTCAAGTCCTGCTTGAAAAAAATGAGTCGATTTAACTCATGTCTCATCCACAAATGCTAAGGCTAAAAAGTGCATTTTAAGCTCAAATATCAAAATATAGTGACCAGCCCAGATCCGAGGAGAAAAATGGGATACCTTTTTGCCACAAAAAGATCCCCCCACGAAGAGAGTCTGGATCCGCCAATCCCCCTCCGTCATTCCATTGTCATCAGGGACGTAGGAACGTCACGAAAAGTGTGGGGTGCAGTGAAGCTTTGATCTCGTCTGGAGAGAACACCCCCACGCTTATGGAAGATTTATTTGCAGATTTGGGCTCTTCTCGTCTTGGCGAACCTTTTGCCATTAACAACTTTTCTCACCAGGTACAAGAACGGATTTTAGCAACACAAAATTGTCAAAAGATGAGGGGGCCATGGCCCCCTCGCCCCTCCCCCTATTCCTACGCCTATGATTGGCATTCCACTTAAAGGCGTGTCCGGATGTGAATCGATCCGCCGGCTCCTTTGACTAACATTGTCAAACAGATTGATCGCCAACATACAGGATCGATACTGGATGGTCTCGACCTTGATCAGATGGAGACACATGGTAATAGCGTGCCGTGATCGGCCAGACCCTCTCCATACGGTAATACGGTACCCCCCCTCTCCGAGACTCTCCAACCACACTACGGTAACCCCTATACTCCTAGACTCTCGCCATACGGTAATACGGTAGGTACCCCCTACTCCGAGACTCTCTCCATACCACAATACGGTACCCCTCTACTCCTAGACTCTCTCCATACGGTAATACGGTACCCTCTACTCCTAGACTCTCTCCATACGGTAATACGGTACCCCCTGTCTACTCCGAGACTCTCTCCATACGGTAATGCAGTACCCCCCCTTACTCCTAGACTCTCTTCATACCACAATACGGTACCCCCTACTCCTATAGACTCTCTCCATACGGTAATACGGTACCTCCTGCTCCGAGACTCTCTCCATACGGTAATACGGTACCCCCTCTCTACTCCGAGACTCTCTCCATACGGTAATACGGCCCCCTACCCCCACCCACTCCGCACCGAATTCCAGGTATGGTCCAAATTGTCCATCCTTATCCATCCGCCCCGATATCGAGTCGATCTCGCCTGACGGCGGTATCCGGACAGAACTCTCTGGAAAAGCTAATAACACGTTCATTGGTGCTGGTTGAGCCGAGAAGAGTGCAATAAACATCCTTTACGAGACTACTATCTAGGCAATAATTATCTATTAGTGATGCAATCGATGGGTGTAGAGGCTCAGTCAGAGATGTAGGTGGCCAGGGTGAGCCGGGAGGGTCACGAGGGCCTATGCCCCTTCCTGAGGAAACCAAATATACACTACATAAATGTAATTCTGCTGATGACCCGAGCCCTCCCCCCCCCCACCC